>JAJLWQ010000190.1:0-12407 GCA_030570875.1 Citeromyces matritensis
CCTTAAAAGTAATTCGCACTGACTGCGATGGGGCTTTGAACAGTGCTGATGCGACTATTTACTGCAGAGGTTACCGGCTCCCAGGGATTGGAAAGGTGCAAGCAGAGAGAGCTCATATAAGAATCTCCTCTGTTTGTTGAAAGTAGCTGGCGCGCCCACTATGTCCCCTGTTCCTGATCCTGATGCTGAATATAAGTCCTATTGTTTTATTCATTGGATTGTTTTGTTCAAACAACTGATAGTAGTTCGTAGACAAACCTACATAAAGAGAGAGATCATACTTGCTCGAAACCAATAGGAAGGATATGTCTTTTCTTCTTTAGTTATGGAACAAAGTATCAGTCATTCAATGTTTAATCAGCTAGTTTACGGTTCTCATTTCAAGTGAATTTCGGGCAGAGGGTCTTGTAGTCATTTGATCAGTTCGAGGACTGACTTCCGGCACAATTGTTAAGACATTTACAATAATTTCACGTTCACACATCAAAAGCTCCGTGTGATTGAGCCATGCTAATACTTTCTTCCTCTTGTAGAAATTCTGATATTCTTTCCTAGTTTGAGTATTCCTAGTCAATCATGTCTGGTTTGGAGTATTCTTTCCTACCCAAAGCTGCTATACAACTGTGGTTATCCACCTCTTTTACACTGGTTGCACCAAGGTCACGAAGATGATGCCGGATATACTGAATAAACACTCGGTCGATTGGATTTATATATGGAATGACGGTCTTTCAATCCAGTCAATATCCCGATTACATCGGCACACCGGATGATTAATTGATATGCACGAGTATGCATGAATATGCATAGAGCATGCGGGAACAATTTTCAGAGTCCTGATTTAGGAATACTCTAGAAGGATAAGAAAACTATATAGTGTCAGCCAAAAAACTCGGTAGAACAAACGGTGGAATAAGGGCTCAGCCACTCCGACCCCTGGACCGCTCTAAAATACCGTCGTTCGA
This sequence comes from Citeromyces matritensis, assembly GCA_030570875.1. Taxonomy (NCBI): domain Eukaryota; kingdom Fungi; phylum Ascomycota; class Pichiomycetes; order Pichiales; family Pichiaceae; genus Citeromyces; species Citeromyces matritensis. The sequence goes on from JAJLWQ010000190.1 coordinate 966, forward strand.
TTTCAAATTGCACTCAAAACATTTGATAACTAATGGGTCAAATGATAAGCAACGACGAGACCGAGGCACCACAGGTGGTTTCTCGGGCTCAATTGAAGCAGCATTTTGCGGCAGCAGCTATTAAGCAGTTCCAACATGTGGAATTGTACTCTTTTAAGCAAAATTTGAGCGTGTTTCAGGACATCGATGCCAGCGATTTGCTTTCTCTACTCGGTTTACCGCAAGATGTTGAAGCAAAAGACATATTATTTGGTATTGTTGCCACTATGGGGTCCTTCCCAACAGTTGATAAAGAGCTTGATTCAATTTCCCCACCCATGCTCTTACAAGCTGTGTGCATGCTCAACCCAGAACGATTGAGTAAGGTTTTTGGAAGCGAGGGTGAATCTGTTTTTTACAAGCTGATCTTCTCAGCCCTTTCCGATGACCCTTCTGAAACCGACGAGAAAGTAGAGGAAAAAGAAGACAAGTATAACGTTCCAGTAACTTGGAGCCAGACTCCATTTTTGAAAGATTTGGATGTTTTGCTCTCACGCAAAGTGTCCCTTGAAAAACTGAAAATCATTATAACTTTTATACTGTCAGTCTCTCAAATCTCCATCCAGGGAAACAATCACAAAGGAGTTTCCTCATTTGCGGACAATCTAAAAGCAAATTGCGATACCTTCTCCAGACAGTCTTTAAACATTCTGAGAAGCTTCAATTGTAGCGCATCCTCAGAAAATCTATCGTCGCTTTACGTTGATTATGATCGTTTTTATAGCATTGTTAAAACGACCGCACCGTTTCTTTTCCAGCCTTTGAATTATATACTTGAAACGTTGTTATACACCGAGACAGAGCCCAGTGAGTCGACCAAGAATCCAGGGTCAAAACTTGTCACAAAACCACTTTTGGCTCAAATGGCGTCTTTTCTGTCTCCGCAAATGTGCTACTCCAACATGCAAAAACTGTATACCGGCTCGGAAGCTGGATTCTCTATGCGCTCATTCCAGCAGAAAGTTTTCAAGTGGAATGCACCCACTATCTTGCTTATTTGTGGTAAAAGAGTAAACTCAGATAGTGATAGTAAGAGGTTCACGCATTTTAGAGAGAGCTTTCCCTTTTTGAAGCAGAATGGAAAGAAAAATCAAGCAGAAAAGGTTATTTTCGGGGTATACATTCACAACCCATGGACGATAACTAACAAGGACTGTTTTGGAGATCAAAATACCAAAATGTTCCAATTGCAGCCCAAGCAAATTATCTTCCCCAACAAATCCAAGTCTCAGGTGTATTTCAATACCATCGGCGGTGGCATTGGAATCGGTAGCTCTCAGCCGTACTTGAAGCAAAATGTTAAAAAGTACAATCCAGGTGATGTGTCACTGACAATGGATGCTGCTCTTGAGTACGCTGTTTTCCGTCACTTGTCATCTGGGGATGGCGCTTTTGAGACCGGCTCTGTGTTTGAGACTGCCCCGGAATACGAGGATGCCCTTACAATCACTCAGCTCGAGTGCTGGGGGTGTGGAGATGAAAAGCAGTTGTTAGAGCAGCAAAAGCAGTGGGATTGGGAGAACAAGGAGAGTGAGGCACGCAAAAGAATAAATCTCAAAAATTTGGATGAGGACCGTGCCTTTTTGGAAATGGCAGGCCTCGTCGGTGGACATGGGGCTAGTGGGGGGAGCATCTAGGGTAGTCTATGTAATCTTATTGCGACGAAGCGTAAGCTGAGAAGCTATAATTCCGCAGCAAAAAGCATATGTAAGGATGCGTTTGTGACGTCAGAAAATGCCACGCATCCAAACACCTTGGCGCATTGAATAGTTTCCAGAACCCAATCTCACAACATGTTTCTTTGTCATTCTTTGTAGTCATCCTATGATCTACGCCATGTCATTCAATCACGAAATCATTTATACTTTCTCGAGAGCTGCATGCTATACATGCCAACGATAGCCTACTCGATAATGTACGTCAGGGTGTAACCTCTACTTTGCATATTGGTGACCTTTCATTCTTGCGAAACCGAAAATCATTTGAATCAGTTGTCGATACTTAACTTCGTGACTGCTTTTGCCTCTTTTGCCTGTCCCTTTTCTCTTTTAATAATTTTTTTCTCAAGGCATCTATTTCTTGTTCCACCTCCTTCAAGTACTGCTCCTACACCTGACCCTTTTGCTTCTGCTGCTAGTGATCGGAGTCGTCAACTCTCTCGCTTGAGAACACGTAAATCGTCTACTTCTCGTAATCAAGTAACAGCTGCTTCTCACAATCCTCTCCCTGCAGGCGATCAGACCTCCCTACCTCACGATGACGTCTTACTCATCCTCTTCTATATTTTCCCAATCACCCTCCTCTTTTTTGTCTTCCACCTCCAACTCTTCCACCTCGCAAACCTCTCTCAAGTGTAACAGCCTCTATCATGAGCATGAAGCCAATTTTGAATGACCAACCGAACTGTGAAACAAACAGATGCATTAATTAAAAAATGAAGAATAGTATAGAAATAATGGCCAATCCCAACCTCGAAGAAAGCGAAGATGCCGCCCCGGTGTACAGTGACACAGATGGGGTGACAGACGATGTGGCGTATAGAATGGACGTTGAAAACCCAGTAGAAGTAGATCCACTCGCTGCATGCATTGTCACAGAATATGGAGTGACTTTTTCGGTGGCAGCTTGACTCGTTTCAGTAGCAACATCAGACAGTGATCCACTGGCAGAATTCAATGTATAAGGTTCACCTGCCAGGGTTGCAGAGTTGGATTCGTTAGAATTACCATTCGCTGAGTCTGGTGTTGCAGTAGAGTGAGTGGAGATTGTCTCCGTAGTGACTGATTCTGCAAAAGTGGCACTCGGCGCGGTTTCTGTTATAGAAACGACCGATTCAGAATCGGACCCAGTTGAGGGATAACCATCAGAAGAGTCAGTAGTTTGAGCCGAGTATAAAGGCAAAGACTTGGAACCCTCGCCAGAAGATGGCGTAGAGCCCGTTTCCATGGACACTGACATATCTGTATGTCTTGGGGGACCAGTTGTCGCAGAGGTCAAAGCCGAGACACGTGACACGGACACGACTTCTGAGTGAGCTGTGCCTACTCTGTCTGAGGACACAGGAGCAGATGGCTCGTTTGTGTGAGTGCCACCCATAGTAGAGAAGGTGAGGCTTTCCTTGTATCCGTCTACAATGGAAGAGCCAAGAACAGGCAATTCGGTTTCCGTTGTTGACTCAGTCGCGGTACCATGAACAGTGGCAGAAGAGGTTGTACCTGTCAGTGTTGAAGAATGACTTTTCAAAGGTGTCTCATGGCCTTCCGAGTGATCTCCCGATCCTGTGGCATCATCTGTTGGCAAAGAGCTTTTCGATTGAGTTGACGCTCCCGTAAGAGATGTCACTCCACTTGACGACTTTGTGGACATCACCGATGAAGGAGTGTCCAGGAATGCCTCGTTCCCTGCAAATGTTGAGGAGCGATAACGAGAAGTGCGAGTTTTAACTGTGGGGATACCTTCCTCAGATAGATTATCAGACAATGCTTCCGAGATAGGCGCTCCCGAAGAAGTGGTTGGCGCTGCTGCTCCTGATGTGATTACAGCGGAAGACTGAATACCAGGTGAGCTGACCACGAATGCCGCTTTGCTCGTTTGCTTTGTTATAGAAGCGGACGAGGAAGAGGCAGCTGAAGGTGCAACGCTTGATCCATTAGTGAGTTCCTCGAACGACCTAGAAGACTCCAGAGGCGTCGAAAGACCCGATGTCTTAGACGGGGACACTGGTGTAGACGAGACACCGTCGGATGACATGGGTGGTTTGTACGCCGACGATAGAAGTAAGCTCGCTTCGTTTCCAGCAATAGTAGAAGAGCGATAGTGGGAAGAGATGCGAATGCTCGGAGAGGCTACCGCAGGGGGAATTGTGGAAGCTGTCACAGAGGCCTCCTCTGATGATGTCACGGATGATGAGGACACAGACTGTTTCGACGATGCCGAAGACAAAACCAGACTCGCTTCATTCCCAGCAATTGTGGAGGAGCGATAACGAGAAGAGACCACGGAAGGTGCCATGGAAGATATCAAGGATGCCTCCTCTGATGATGTCACGGATGATGAGGACACGGACTGTTTCATCGATGCCGAAGACAAAACCAGACTCGCTTCATTCCCAGCGATTGTAGAGGAGCGATAAAGAAAAGAGACCACGGAAGGTGCCATGGAAGATGTCACAGGGGCTTCCTCTGATGATGTCACGAATGACGAGAAAACGGACTGTGTCAACGATGCCGAAGACGAAACCAGGCTCGCTTCATTTCCAGCAATTGTGGAGGAGCGATAATGAGAGGAAAAGGCAGCTGTGGGAGAGACCACGGAAGGTGCCATGGAAGATGTCACAGAGGCCACCTCTGATGATGTCACGAGTGAAGACACGGGCTACGAGGCCGAAGACAAAACCAAGCTCGCCTCATTTCCAGCAATTGTGGAGGAGCGATAATGGGAGGAGAAGCCGATTGCGGAAGAGACCACGGAAGATGCCATGGAAGATGTCACGGAGGCCTTCTCTGATGATGTCACGGACGATGAAGACACGGGTTGTTTTGACGATGCAGAAGACATGACCAAGCTCGCCTCATTTCCAGCAATTGTGGAGGAGCGATAATGGGAGGAGAAGCCGATTGCGGAAGAGACCACGGAAGGCGCTATGGAAGATGTCACGGAGGCCTTCTCTGATGATGTCACGGACGATGAAGACACGGACTGTTTCATCGATGCCGAAGACATGACCAGACTCGCTTCATTTCCAGCAATTGTAGAGGAGCTATAATGAGAAGAGAAGGCAGCTGTGGGAGAGACCACGGAAGGTGCCATGGAAGATGTCACAGAGGCTACCTCTGATGATGTCACGATTGAAGACACGGGCTGCGAGGCCGAAGACAAAACCAGGCTCGCCTCATTTCCAGCAATTATAGAAGAGCGGTAGCGAGACGAGCTAGAAGACACGATGGGAGATGCCGACATAGATGACATGGATGTAACCGATGACATGGGTTTGTGATCCTCAGTGGAAGACTCAGCAGAGCTGAAAGTCACACTGGTTTGCAAAAAATCAGAGCTGAGTGTCAAAGAAGAAGCACTTTTCTCAGCAGAGTTTGAAGGCAAGACACCAGTTGGGAATTTGTGACCTGAACTCAATGATGACACGACACTCTCAAGTTGTGAGCCTGACACTGACAGAGACACAATCGAGCTTGCCCCATTTGCAGCAATTGTGGAAGAGCGGCCAATCGACGGTCTGATTGTAGACGCCACGGAAGATGTCATAGATGTCTGCGCAGAACTTGATGACATAGAGAGCGAACGATCAGCGGACTCGAATCTAGAGGTTGCCACACCAGAATTGCTTGCTGATGATGAGCTTTCTGGTGCGACGGAGCCTGAAGAAGAGAGAGTAGCTGAGAACCTCTGGCTTGATGTTCCAGATGGTACCATCGATTGTGACACAACAGAAGACAAATCTAAGCTCAAGGCCTCACCAGCAATAATGCGGGAACGGAAGCGAGAAGATGTAACAGAAGTCTCTTTCACAGATGACACGGAAGATTTCGCTGAAAGTGTCAGAGAGGGCATCGTGGTTACAGAGGAGGAAACCATATGTACTGCGGACGATGGTTCGGAATCTGTTTGAAAGGCCACCTTGGATGAGATCGAGTTAGGCACCTTGATGTCCAAAGATGGTGTGGTACCTTGTGACACTGAAGCCAAAGGTGAGCTCCACATCATAGTTGAAGAAAATGTTGCAGACGTTGAATCCTGTGCCGATGATTGAGTCGATATTATGGGTGCACCTGTAGCTGTGGGTAAGAAACTATTAGGTGTCGCCCGGCTGGATTCACCAGCAGCTCTAGAAGTGGAGGAAGAAAACACGAAAGTTATTTCAACTCCAGCAATAGTGGTGAATTCTTCGAGAGAGCTAGACGTGGATGAGTTAAGCCAAGGTTCACGAGTCCAACTTTGCAGTGGTAAAGAGGATGCCTTTTCATGCACAGAGCTGGAAACCGTCGGGAATGATGACAGGGAAGATGTCATAGACGACACCTTGACTGACTCAGAAGCTTGTGAGCTCGCTGGACTCGATGATATCACTGAAGATGTTGCAGACAAAAGCTCTGAGGACGCTGTTTGGGAAATCCTCTCAAAAGTGCCGGACGACGAGGGAAGTCCTGTAGAAACACTTGAGGACCTGCGACTTGAAAGCGTAATTTGAGAATCTGAGCTCGGCCTGGAATATTCACTTACAGTACTGGACTGACTCACAATTTGGGATGACGACACGAAAGCACTTGAGGATCTCATGTTGGCCGATTCCAGTGAGGACAACGACAAAGATGAAAGACCCCATGACGAAGAGACCGGTGCGGAAGCTCTCAAAGAAGTAAAAATTGGGGCCAATAATCTTGAACGAGTTGACACTAAGCTCGAAGTTGCCGAAGAAGAGCGCACAGATTGTGTCGCAGAAAGTGACCCAGGTACAGGCTTTTGCGAAGAGAAGAATGACATCCGGCTCGAGTTCGCAGCAGTCGTATACTTTTCAAATGATCTAGACTCTCCAATCGAACTATGTTGAAAAGATGAGCTAGTTTCACCAGTGTTGGAAGTTATTCTCGTGCTTGAGTCTTCCAAGCTGGACAATGACACAACGGTGCTCGATTTTGGGGTCACAGACGAACTTGAAGCGAGGCTAGATCTTAATGCTTCATAGCTTGAAAGCGAAGACATACCTAGCAAGGAACTGGAAGGTGATGTCGAAGAACTGAGAGCTGGGGTCCCAGACACGTAACTTGAGATTCCAGATGTAGAAGCCGAGGGTAAAGAAGCGGAAGCAGCAGACACAGAGGTCAATGTCATCGATACTGAGCCGCTTTTCATTGAACTAGAAGCCCTGCTTGAAATTGGGGGCACAGTGCTTGAACTTGGAGCAACGGTAGAGCCTGAAGCAGAAATCACATTGAATGCAGATGAAACCATGGAAGTGAAGACAGGTGCAACAGTTCTTGAAGCTGACAAACCAGACCTGGTTGCGGAGGAATGGAAAAGGCTTGACAAGGCGGACTCAGAATAGCTTGAAATTGGACCTTCTGCGTTCGATGTGAAAGCTGAAGAGGAGATGCTGGAGACTGAAACACTTGGGGTGACTGAGGTGGAGCTTTGCAAGCTGAGGGCCATAGAACTAGAACTTTTTGTCACAGATTGAGGTTGCGTACTGGAAACCATATCACTTGACCTTGAAGTCGCATGGCTCGAGGTCGAAGGACCGACAGAAGGCAATGCCGAAGAGCTCATTTTCGATGCTTCAGAGCTTGAAGCAGATGCAACCATAGAACTTGTCAACTCCCCAGAGACTGATACCCTGGAGCTGGAAAGCGACTCGACAAATTGAGAAGCTAGTGAGCTTGAGGAAGAGCCTGCAGAGAGTGAAACAGAGCTGGATCCTGGTGTTGGTTGAAGAAATGCACTTGAAGAATCGGAAAGTGAATGGCTAGAGATTGTGGAACTCACAAAGCCAATGCTCGTGACACTTGAGCTGAGAGTGATAGCCACACTGCTCGACGAGCTCACAGCTGATGCGGCAGAGGGAGAAATCGAAGAGGATACGATTGAGCTCAAGATTGAATCCGCGGCATTAGAATCCTGGCCAGCGGAACTTGAAGCTGCAACAACATAGCTTGAAATTGAGGCCACAGAGCTAGATGTTGGAGCCATAGAACCGGAGGCCATTGGACTAGCGGCTGTGACATATGAGGACACACTGGAAAAGTCAGAACTCGATGCCTGTACAACATTTGAGGATTGAGCGATCAATAAGTCAGAAGAAGGAGATTCCATCGACGAACTGGAAGCCATAGCTGGCCGAGAGCTTTGCGGTGAATATGACTGACTGGATGAGGAGTGGGACGACCTTAGAACGTCGGAAGAAACCGGGCTAACCAAAGTCACAAAAGAAGAGCTTGCAATAACCGATACTGGTGAGCTCACTAGAGAAACATAGGGAGAGCTCAGAGTGGCAGATGAAGTGGCTTTCACAGAGGAGACAGATGTCATTCCCAGGGTTTGGGAGGTGGACGTCTCAGAGCTGGAAGACACAACTGGAGAAAGTAAGGACCAGCAATAAGTCCCACTCCAGCTGTCAGCATTGTTCTGGTTGTCACCACTGCATCCAGTATAAGGGTCAAACGATCCAAGAGAATTGGTGAACTCGAAATGGAATTTTACCGGGGCCATACAGGCAACATCACCATTTGCGTTGGCGTACACCTGACCAGACCATGAAAAGTTGGTTGGGTCATTTATGCCCAAGTTCACCTCGTTACGTGGCTGTGTACTCACCAGTGTCACCTGCGAGTACCCGACTCCAGATATCTGTGTTATCTGGAGTCCTCTGAGATCTGTGATGCTAGCCTGGGAATTTGGCAGAGTCACATGAAGTGTCACATCGAAAAAATTACCTGTGACATGAGTCACTTTGGTGACTTCAATGTCAGTGACTTGAGATTTTTGGTGTTTGGCTTGAAAGTTCCAATTCGGACAAGAGTTGTAAGCTGCAAATGCCACCGGGCTAAGACTAAAGGTGGCCGCAGAAGTTGTCGATGTACCTGAACTAGAAGTGCTCGTGCTAGATGTACTAGAAACACTGGATGTACTTGTAGTGGATGTAGAGGAGGTAGTAGAACTGGCTGAACTAGTGCTGGAAGTGGAAGAGCTGGAAGATAGGCTCGCAACCGTAGAAGAAGAGAGTGAGCTCGAGCTGCTCACAGTTTCCAAGCACTCAATTGGCCAACAATACGTTCCAGACCAGCTGTCTGCATGGTTTTGATTATCTCCACTACAGCCGGTGTAGGGATCGAACGATCCGAGGTAGTTCCGGAAATCGTACTGCAGCATAAACTTTCTCATACAAGCCTTACCATTTGCGACATCGGCGTAGACTCTTCCTGACCAGTTGAAATTTGTTGGATCAGAGATACCCAAGTTGACTTCGTTTCGGGGCTGCTTGCGTACCAAAACCTGTTGAGAGTATCCCACTCCAGAAACTGTAACAACTTTCAGCTCCCATAAATCGTCGAGGGTAGCTTGAGCATTCGGCAGCTTTATATTCATCGTCACATCGTAAATGTTTCCAGATACGTGCAATGCTTTTGTGACGGCCATGTTGGTCTTTTGGTTATAAGGGTGTTTGAAGTCAAAGTCCCATGATGGACAAGAGTTATACACATCTGTACCCTGACATGGAACGATTGTGGTGGCAGCTTCAATGAGCTTGAAAGCAGCACTAAGGAATATTATTGTTTGCAAAAGCATTGTCTACAACAGGCGCATAAGAGGTTATATTTATAGGAAGCGCAACTAATTAGCTGCGGACTCCTACGGAAAAAACTGTGACCAATGAGATAACGAAAGAGGGGTCGTCGCTTAGTTTCGGGCTTGCAAGATGCATGATCCTGCATGCGTGGAAAAACATCTGGCGTTTGAAAACATAATAAATTGTTCTTCGATGAGCCAAAAATCGAGCACGAGAATAACAATCGTTCGCCTTGACAGTCTATGACTCTGTGTTGCCTTTTGTTTTTGATTAATCGTTGCTAAAGCCGATCAAAAGATCTTGCCCGGCGTGCAGAACATTCGCTGCATGCACAACTTAAAATTTTTCGTGCATGGCGGCCTGCCGACACCGCCTTGCAGCCAACGCCTGCAGAGAGGATTCAAAAAGAGTCGCTAGTTAAGTCTGCTTTCAATAGCTGTTGTCATAAATTTTTTGAATCGCCGACACGTATTGTATGCCTGTGATCACGATTTCACAATGTGCTTTGGGAGCTGCGAACATGGGCTGTATGCGGGATTCGGAATTTCCATGCATATGCATGAACATGCATACGAATCCTCGCCTCGACGGTGATGCAAGAGATGTGTGTGTATGCATCACGCGTTGTCCCGAAGAGAGCTCGAGCCTTGCCCACGCAAAGTGAATTGAACAAACTCAGCTTGGGTCATGCATAAATTTCGCATATTGGCACATGGAGTAGTCGATGATTTGTACCGCCTTCCGCCGATCATTTCATATGCGGGGTGGATAAACTGTACCGCGTTCCGCGGATCGGGGGCTTCCATGGTGTGCGGATACGAGACTGCATAGAACGTCAACCTGTTTTCTGCTGACGTGATCTTGTGGAACGCGAACTCATTGCGTCATTGAGGCGGGCTTTTCGGACGAGCACTAGGTGAGACTCTAATATGTTAACTGTTAGCCAAAAGAGTTAACTGACAATGTCCTCGGATGAGGGCTAAATAAAAATAAATGTATTTATCGACGTAATCGAACGAAGTAAAGGCCTTGACGAAAGCAAAAGGGGTATCAAAAGTAAAGAAAAAAGTGCGCACACTTGCGCCACGAAGAACAATAGGCAGATCAAGCTGTCTAAAGAATGAAAGACAGCAGCAAAGACATCATAGCCAGACCAATACTGGATGTCATGGTCGAAGACGCACCGCCAGTGGCAATTGCAATCGAAGGTGCCTGAGTACCAGATGGGGCAGTGTAGGATGTAGATAAACCAGTCCTGATGGACGATTGTCCTACCGCCTCGGATTGCACTGGAACAACAGTAGCCATTGTTACCGTAGATCCTCCGACCAATGTAGACACCGTTGAAGTGGTGAAAGCTTGCCCAGCAGCCTCAGTAGAGACAGGGACATCTTGACCCGCTGCCTCGGTGGTGACAGGGACCGCAGTTGATAGAACTGTAGTGGATCCTTCAATAACGGTAGTCAACATAGACGTAGAGTACTGTTGGGCTGAAGCAGCACCGGTAGTTTCACATGGAACCACAGTTGTAACCGTCATAGTTGAACCCTCAACCACGGTAGTCATCACAGAGGTGGTGAACTGCTGACCTGGAGCAGAAGTAATGGCAACTCCAGTCTCAGTTGGGTTGACAGAGCCAGCAGCGGATGTCTCACATGGAACCACGGTTGTCACAGTCATAGTAGATCCTTCAACCACAGTTGTCTGCAGAGACGTAGTGAACTGCTGACCTGGGGCAGAAGTAATGGCAACTCCGGTTGGATTAGCAGTGGCAGCAGCTGATGTCTCACATGGAACCACGGTGGTCAAGGTCATAGTTGAACCCTCAACCACGGTAGTCATCACAGAGGTAGTGAACTGCTGACCTGGGGCAGAAGTAACGGCAACTCCAGTCTCAGTTGGTTTGACAGAGCCAGCAGCTGATGTCTCACATGGTACCACGGTGGTCAAAGTCATAGTTGAGCCCTCGACCACAGTTGTCAGCAAAGACGTGGTGAATTGTTCTCCTGTAGGAGCCGAAGTCACTGAGGGGTTTTCAGTTGCAACACCACTCTTAGATGGGGCGACGGTCTCGCATGGGACGACAGTAGTTACGGTGGAAGTAG
>JAJLWQ010000192.1:0-14035 GCA_030570875.1 Citeromyces matritensis
GGTCGTCCAGCAGCCCACAAGCAACCGTCCCAAGTAATCAAGCATATAATAAATCCTTCAGTTTGAAAAATACTAATCTGATGAGCATTTCATTGTCTCTTTAGTTTGGAAAATATACGAATACAGAAAGTGTACCCTACATACAACAAGTTCATTTCCTCCCATCCAAGAACTATATATAAGAGCACATGTAGTTTTCGAAAGAGAATTTTCACTCATCTGATACAATTCAATACCCAAAAAAGAGACTGTTTTATGTTAACAAAGCTTGGGACCGATTCAATTCATTCTCCCAAAAGTCGTGTCCCGCTCAACTCCAAAATTCAATGCTCAGAAATTTCAGAACTACATCCAAGAGGCTCATACATCTTGTTCCTGAGCTTTCTAAAAGTGCTGTATGGACGGAAAAGGGAATTGAAGGGCTTCTCTCTCCCAAGGGATTTCAGGTTGCGTGGCTGGATTACCAAAAGTACCTCACCATGAACCTTTCGATGCATTCTATAGGAACGGATCTTGAAAACAAATCAGCGTTTGAGATTCTCGTTACGACGGCAAAAAGATCAGACAGAACGGCCGTGTTCCACTATGCGTCGCAGAGCCATAACAACCATTTATTTTTCGACCAACTGATCGAGCCGTCCCAGAACCAGAGTCAGCCTTCGTCCAAGCTCGTCAACGAACTCACATCACAGTTTGGATCGATGGAGGAGTTTAAAAAGGAGTTTCTCGACGAAGCAGACTCGCTTTTAGGACAGGGTTGGGTCTTTCTGACCGAAAACGAGAATAAACAGTTTGAAATAAAGAGCTGCAATAACGAGGGAACTCCATACTTTTACGCAAGAAATCAGTCTCTTGAAATGAACAGTATGGTTGAGGAACAGGAGTTCAAACACCATCAATCGTTGAAAGAGAATGTTTCCTCTCACAAAAAGGACTTTTCCATGCCTATACTGTGCTGCAACGTATGGGAGTATGCCTATTTGCACGACTACGGTGTGAATGGCAGATCGGAGTATTTGGAGAACTGGTGGAGCTCTATAAACTGGAATGTGGTTAATCGGAGGATGTTTAGTCCGTTTAGAGAGGTTTCGTGGTAGTGTATATAATTTGTGAAGGGTTGCAATAGAGTAAAGTTGTGAAGGTGTTGTTCATTTTGTCAAACCGATTCTCTGAAGCGAAGCGGAGGAGATGATGTAAGGGCTGAGGCTTTCAATATCAGTTCAGGTGATGAGTCTAATTATGCTTCAACAAATGTCTGGTCAATTCGAATGCGTCTGGTTGTCGGTTCCTTTGATTTAAAGATCAGATTGAACCTTTTGCTCATGTCAGCTGTGTTTATTTGAGATACTTTGTGAACCTTAAAGAAAGGGTAATTTCGGCTTCAGTGACAGCGAACGGCAACATTCGAAGAAGGTTATACATCTTTTTTCTCGGATGTACATTTCTTGCCATCTTCTGCCAAAAGTCGTCAACTATCAATGATGGGAGACCCTATTTCTTTGAGATCGTGGAGTGATAGTGTCAGGGCTGATGATCATTTAACAAAGACAGCTCTTGACTTTGAAGAAATTTCGAAAGAGTGACAAATAGAAACTCTCTATATACATTTTGATCTCCAAATCAGGATCTAAAAAACTCGTCAAATCGGATACGTAAATCGATTTTGACTCCAGGGAGCTCAGCGAAGGTCGTGTACCACTCAACCTACCTACTATGTCTTTTGAGCCACTTTTTAGTAGAGGAAATCTCGGAAATTCATGATTTGAAAACCTCATTTGAGTATTTCAGATACAGCGCTATAGAATGATACACTTTGCGGAACTTCCAACTGTCTTGGTGGCTCACAATACCTTCATTTGCTCCCCCACGACCTTTTTTTTGCTTCTTGGGGGCAACTTTTAGTAGAGAGAAATCTCTCCGCACGCATATCTCATATAGGTTGTTGTGATCATGAAATCAGGATCTGAAACATTCGTCAAATTGGCTACGTAAAGTCATTTTGACTTCAGAGAAGCCAACTGCTCGCCCAAGCTCGCCCTAGCTCGCCCAAGGTCGTGTACCCACTCAAACCCCTATTATGAAACCTCTTTTAGTAGAGAAAATCTCCGAAACTGAGCAGTTGGAATTGCGTGATTAGAATTTTAGACACAGTTCTGTAGATTAATACACTTTACCAGCCTTTCAAGTGTCTTGGTGGCTCACAATACCGTTATTTGCGTCCTCACGACCTTTTTTTGTGTCTTCGATCCACTTTTTAGTAGAGAAAATCTCTCCACACGCATAGCTCATATAGGTTGCTGTGATCACCAAATTAGAATCTGAAACTCTCGTCAAATCGAGTACGTGAATTGCTTATTTCTCCTGCGTTGAAAAGGCTTTATGAAAAAATGGCCTAGTTCCACCTTTACGCTCCGAGATTGAATCCTGCACATTGTGATTACAGAGACCTACGGAAAAGTGATCTGTCCAAATTTTAAGGGGCTAGACAAGTGGCTGTATTATCTGAACCTAGGCCTTTTTGCAATGAGCAAAGAAAACCAAGGCGGGAGTATTCTCAGTTTATGTCTCTGTTGTGCAGCTCTAAAAATTGTTAGAATGTCCTGACGCTGCCTGAGGCTCTCTTTTTTGAAGTCCTCACCTATACAGTTACACGTTATCGCATGATTCTGCAAGGTCTTAGGGTTTCCGCTTTTAAGCACCACTGTCAAAGAACAGACAGGGGATGTCAGCACTTCTAGACAATACCTTTTCTTGGCATACGGGCCCCGTGGTGCGTTAAGTTAGGTCTGATTATCCATTTGGATTTTTTTGTGTCAAGTAGTATAGTAGTTTAGACTATTAGTAGTACACTTGCCTTTGATTAAATAGTTCACTGTTTCAGTGATATATTCTTGGATGGGTAGTCCTTGCCTGTACAAGAGTATAGCTTAAGTATAACTTCCTTGTGACCTGAAGCACAGCATTTTGTTGCGCATCTCGCACAATCCAATTGTCCTTTCTCCCAACAGAGAGGGCTACCTTTATATACCTACCGAGTTGCCGTGCTGCCAATTCTCCTCTACCATGAAACTTTACGAGACGCATGTGACACTATCGATTAGAGAAGATTCGAATTAATTGTTTGAACTCAGACCTCATCGGCCTATGGCCATCGTTGAGGCATTCTCAATTCCATGCAGCGCTTGGCGTATGCATGATCTACTGCAAGGGTATGCAGTGGTGCATAATGTATTGGACTTGTGCCGAAGGGAGATTTGTGCTCATATCATCCCTTTTAGGAAGCTGACTATTTCCGTCGTTACTTTACTTCCGTGGAAAGTTGTATTTCCATTCGTCCTTCCGTCCAGTATTATTATTGATCGCTTACTCCTATGCTGACATGTTTATCTAGTCATTTTAAAGTCTCTTGTCTGATCCTGATCTGCTCTTGTAAGTGGTCAGCACAAAGTCAAAGTGAATTTGTGGTCCATATGAAGCTCACAGAGCTGGAAGTGCAAAACCATGCATTTCCGAAAAGATATAAATCCTTTTGAATTCACCTTCCCTAAGATATATCCAAGTATAGCATCTTGGACCGTTCTAACTCAAACCTTGACAGACTGTTAATGCTGTATCAATCAGTTAGTCATCGTAAGAATCCTTCACATTTTCAGTTAAGCAAACCTTTTAAAGACCTTGAATAATGCGTTATCTCATCGAATTCACCGGCATCGAATCAAAGCCCTGAATTGAAGCATTCTAAAGAAAAATAGATGCTCCCTTTCAATTATATAGCTGATTAAAGAACAACGGCCACCTTTTATGCACTCACGCTGCCTATCAAACTCAACGGAAAAGACTCCCGATGACATGACCACAGATTAAACCATCTCTTCCGCTTCGCTTCAGAGATGATTGTCACTCTCCAGGCCTTCCTCACATTAAATCAAACTCCCCACAAAATAACACCAGCTCTTTCAAAAATTCATCCTGGTACCAATTAATACCGAGCCCCGATACAATTCCAGTGATAAACTGACTCAAAACGGCACACCTCTGCTTCAAGCTAACAATTTCAGACTCATCCATTTTGTTAATTTGTATAGGTTCCTTCTGCGACTTGAGCTGTTCAACCTCTTTTACAAGATTGACCACAAAGGTGAACAACTGCTTGTTAGTAATTGCCTGCTGCGAAATCTCCTGCTTTAGGAATTCCAGCCTTTTCCATAAAGACGGAATTCCCTCCTCGTCACTGATGGCACTAGCGAGTTTCGGCTGGAGAAGCTCTTTCGACAGTTTAACTTTGAACGAACATTCTGATTCCTTCGTAGTGAGCCCCTCGGCGTTATGTACTAAACGCAACATCGGAGAGGTGATGATAAACTGGTCTAGAACTTTCCGCCTCGCATAAAGCGTATTCTCTAGGTGAGATTCTTGTTTCTGCAGAGAATCTCCCTGACCGTGAAGTTGAACGGTTCGATCTACGGGTAGTTCTTTATACAAACTATCTATAAGATCCTGTGGATTAGGCTCCTGCAAGATCTTGTTGATGTAATTTTCAACCAAAAGCTCGTCCGCGGTAGACACTAACTCTCTATATATCTGCACATATTCTTTTTCTCTGCACAGCTCAGACGAAGAATGGCCGATCAATTCGTCTACCAAAAGCGGGTTCTCTGCAATCTCTGAGATGTTTTCCATATTTGGTGTTTGGTGTGAGGATTGACAAAGGCTGATTTATGTCATTATTTGTCACGATGCCCTCAAGTGTATGAATGGAATTCACCTTCGAGCCTTGATCACTCGGCCGTAACACCCACGCTCAATGAGACCCTTCTGAACCTTGAGAAATTGGGTCATTAAATCAAGGTAATCACGACATGACTCTATTGATTGTTGAGTCAAGAAACTACACCTTGAAATGTGAGGAAGCCATTGACAGGGAGTGTGCTAGTATATATAACTGTTGGCTAAGGAAAAAGAGGCTTATATCGTAGTTGGATTTATCAATCTAAGATACCTCGACAGAAAGTAAAAGGCTACCACATTCTTGAAAAGACTTCTCGGTCACAAAAGCAGAGTAGCAGTAAGTTCATACAGCACAAATGTGCTTTCCGAAGACTGATTTCAAGCAGACTTTGAATGAGAAAATGCTGCTAAGACCAAAATATAATAATATTCTCCAACGGCACACCCCAGCAAATAAAACCCTTAAGGCGATGTGAATCATGAAACCTCATTCAGGCACTACAAACAAAATGACGAGAAAATTACAGGTATCGCCTGTCCTGTGTTTGTTTTTCCCACAAAAAGATTGTTTGTTTTGATCTTGACGACAATGGTAAATACAATATCTGCTTAAGCAATCCTCATACACCGAAACCTGTCATGAAACCAGGATCTTTTTGGTTTGATCAAATTCTCTGCCTAGATAGAAGGTTGAGTTGTGTGTGAGTTGTGCCAAAAGACTTATTTATCGGCTTGATATCGAAGTGGTGAAGCCTAGTTTCATAAGGCTCAGTTAAAGTATCGATTGCGTGTCAATCCTGGTTTTACTCACACAAAGTAAATGTAATTCGTTACTGACTAGCTCCTTATCTAGCGGAGAGTTGAATCTTGGTGTTTATTGCTTTTTATTGCATACTCTTGGATAAATGTTTTCAATATTAACCAGGCTACGTCCCGGACCTTTCTGTGCATTGATCTTGCATGTCCTTCTGTAATGAACTATGAGTCGGCCAGACATGCCATGTTTCAGAATCTCAACTTGAGACTGAAACGAGTTAGCTTCGACTGCTGTGTGGATAGAAATGATATGTATGTTCCTCGACAACTTCCTTGATGTTTTTCACTGTAAGGAGGTCAATTTTTGAGGACGTCAGCCTCACAGTTTGAGTGGCGTCCCCTGCATCCCGTCTGAATGATCTACAATAAATACTTGTCGAGCAGATTGTCTGCCCCGGTGAGGCCTTTTCTCTTTTTCTTCTTCAACCAAGAGGAACATACACTCAACAAGTAAGTCTACTTCAAACTAGCTACTCAGAAGCATACCCTTATCTTAGACCTTTGCGTACGGAAGACTCCCGATAATAAATGGTTAAGATCATCTCTTCCGCTTCGCTTCAGAGATAATCGGTCATACAACTTCCATCCTTGCATTACTGTCATATGATGAATTTCAGTCCCCCGAAAATCTACTCTTTCCCACCCTTCTTTACCAAACAGCCTCATGAGCCCACTTGGCAAAAGCAGCTCTCGCACTGGTGCCAGCTAATTCTCCTATACTGCAAACAGGAGAAAATATGGAGACTGGAGCCCTCTGACCCAATCTTCGAGAACAAGTCTATCAATCGGTCGGTAAAGCCAGATATGGTTCGTGAGATCTTATCACAGCTTATATCGCAGGGAAACGCAGAATGGACCGATAAAGATAAATCTTCGTTGTACATACTTTGGTACTCGAAAAACGAATGGGCCAATATCGTGCTGGAGTATGCCGAGAATACAGGCCAGCAAGGCAGTATTTTAACGATATACGAGTTATTGAATGGAGATCTGACAATGAGTCAGGAATTTCATCAAATGAACGAAATGCTATTTGTATCTATACTTCAGTTATTGGTGAAGAAGGGCAGAGCTCAATTATTGAGTGAGGATGTTGATGGGAAGAATCAAATTGTAGGTGTAAAGATAGTGTGAGATCATTGAAGCGTAGCGGAAATGATCGAACCACGTGTTGCTTTTTCATTTAATGGTCTCTGTGGATATCATCATGCAGATCCTGGTGAGACCTGTCGAGTCTCGAAGATATTAGTTGGCCGCTATTGAGGAACTGTCCTTTATGACTGTGTCTAGGTAGAGAGGTTTGTCAATACAGGGGCAATGTCATTATTCTCAAAATTCAGTACCTCTAGCTACTCACCTCTATTGTCTAAAGAGGTTTCCATCCTGCTGAAAGGGAAAAAAGATAGTAAAGACCCACGTATATATATTTTATAGTTCGAAGGCGAAGACTTTAAAAGCTCTCATTTCAAGCTATCTAGATCTGATATAACGAGATAGTTTTCCTTTTCTACGCATGTCATTTTTCTGTGGATTGCCGAGGAGTGAGATCATTGAAGCAAAGTAGAAACGATCGCACGACAAGATGTATTTCCTTTGACGACATTGGCTGTGGATTATCGAGGAGTGAATTATTCAAAGAGGTTTTCTATGGACATTCAAATTCAAACTCCAGGCACCACTTCTCTGACTATACAAGACACTACCCACCTCATACTCATTACTCATTGTGACCGAACTAGGAGAAGCTCCCTGGGAAGACTGTTCCATGGTGTTTTGATTGAATTCGACCTCCCAGTCATAAAAGTGCATGAACTCATCAAATTCTATTGGATGACAACTGAATCCGCAAGTTCCCTCCATCTACATCCTCGCAGTGAGATTTATTCTCATAGAATCCTTATTAAAGGGTAGCGGCACTTTCTCACGGTGACTCGATAAATGTCTGGAGACGCGACAAAGCTTTTAGCTGGGAGGACCACATGAGGCGTTGTTATATGCAAATCACTACATTTATCCTCCCTTGACACGTTCTATTTGGATTGACCATATCTCAGATGTTAGGTTCAGTTAGCATTAGAGAACTCTAAGGTAGTAGGCTTAAAACTACAGCAACGAAGGACGTGAGGTGTGATAGCGACAGCTGAGCAGGTAAAACCAGAATCAAACCGTTGGTGTAAGGATAGTTTAGAGTCTCCGGTGAAACTAGCTGATCGGAAAAGGATTTGATGAGAGTGCCTTCTGTCTCTACTGGTATTGTCTCACTGTGTATAGGTGAGCTCATCAGACAAGTGGATGCATTGTAATTAGATTTGACTCAATGCTTCACTTTCTCCTTGTGCTCTGAGGGAGATGGTGAATTTTGAGGTTAATTTGACTGAACTGCGCAGCTTGGTTATCAAGGCAAGTCTGAGAATGCCTGTGTGAGGAGCACTTGTCGCTCCATTCATTAATATTCTTTTGAGACTTCAATCACGTCAGTCGAATATAATTATAGGATACGGATAACGTGGTGGTGGATGTCAGAACGTAAATTTTCCTCCTTATCTTGAAATGCTGTAAGGGGACTGTTCTTGGGACTACTTAGGAACTGTCTTCATTGGCTCTTTGGCATTGTTGCCCGTGCTGACATACTGCTCCACAGACTACAAAGCAAAGGCTATTGTTGTGTTAGTGTGAGTCAGTGAATTATTCCCGGAAAGTCTGTCTTTATAAGATTTTTCACCTATTGTGAGTCCTCCAAAGTGTTTGTGTTGGACCGAGAACGTAAGTATTACTAACTATTGTCGCACGTACGTCATAAAGCCTATCTGCGATCCAGTAGAATAGCTCACTGGATAGGAGAAAGATACACTACTACCAAGGTGGCAATAAAAACTCTTGATCAAAGATGTCCCTCTATGGAAGGGTATCTCAAGGTAATGTCATGCGATCATTGAAGCGAAGCGGAAATTATCCCACTCCTTTAAGACTCACGGACCAATCTCATAGGTAAAAATTAAACCTCGACAATCCACAGACCAATGACATGGGTAACACTATCTTTTTCCCTTGCCAGCAGGATTAGAACCTCTTCGGGCAATATAATGAGTAGCCAGAGGAAGTGAGTTTTGAAATTAATTGATGACATTCCCCCTGTATTTTTATTGACCACCTCCTTTGCCTAGCCACACAGTCAAGGAAGGATTGCACCTGGCTAATAGCAGCACCTCAAAAGGGGTCAGCTCATCTATAAATCGTCGAAATTAGAGAGGCATATCACTAGGATCTGCATTATTCGCATTATTGAACTTGTGCTGAGTATTTTCTTGATGGCAGCGAATACATGAACCACTTCGGCGAATATGCATTCCTGTGAAGTGTTTATTGCACACTGTGTATGGCTCTGAGGGGAGGGATAATTTACCGAGAGATGAACGAAAATTTTCCAGGCTGAGAGACTGCCTCTCCGAAATGAAAGGTGCTTGGGGTGAATGTTTGATCTTTTCAGGAGGGAGGCGGTAGAAGGAGAGGAGGAAGACAGAGAGGGGAAGGAGGAGGAGAAATGAGAGGATGGTGCATCGGCAAAAGAGCACTCACTTCGGGTAGATCCATTTGTGTGGGTGCTGGAGGTTGGAGAAGGAACTTCTTGTTGTAAGGCCATCCTACGCGCGCCGGCAACCCGATCCAAGTGTGTCAATCCCAGGTTTTGGTCAACGAGACAATGATGCGTTTTCGACTCCTCAAACATCAATCTTTGACCTAGTCTCATCTGTGCATACATATACAATGTTTCACTTTATGGGAAGGCAGACTCTTCTGAAACTACCCACCGACTTTCGATGTGCTCGCTCCTGAATAATTGACTCGTCAGGCCTATCACAGGCCGCCGCTTGAAGCTTCGCAGATGATGTTCATTCTTCTACCACCCGTACTGGTGAATGCTAGCCTATGACGTTGGAGCTTATAGTAATTGAAGAACGTGATTTTAAGGGGCTACAACACAGTGAAAGTCGTACGGAAAATAAACCTCTTTGGGCAATAGAGGTAAAAGTAGCCAGAAGTAAAGGTCACCAGACGTGTGGTTCGTTCGACGTGTGGTTCTGTTCGATTTCCGAAAAGCCGATTCGGTCGAACTCGAACCTAATATATATCACGTCTCGTGTCAAAGCACAAGGACAATCTAGGGGCAAACTCAGAATCGCCGAGATGTACCGTGACTTGTGCGAAATAACATTGTATGGGGCATTTCATTGGATGCGGAAACGGTAGGGGGAATATATATGCCTATATATATGTGACATGAACGATCAAGCGAAGCGGAAGAGATGATTTTAAGGTTATGTGTGCCCGATTACGCTTTAAAGAATTCTTTCAAATCAATTTGTGGATTCTACTTCCTGTTATGGACCCTTTGTAGATTGCAAGAAGATTTTTTTATCGGACATTTGTTCGAGCATATGTCTCCCCTGATGATTTTAAAGTATTTAATCGCTAAACTTCTCTTTCGGGGAATGGCTGAAATTAGAAGGGAATTATCATATTCCTCAGCCTGAAAATTCAAGTCTTGTACCATATATTTCAAAGGCTATCGGATAAGAAGGAGCAAAAAGAGTTGCTCTACATGTGAATTGAATCCTAGATTGAGCCATTTTATCACACTTAATAATTAACGCGTGATATGTTGGTTCGAAAGATGTACATGCCTATCTATATGTCATTGCATACATGGATGACTTTTTCATACTAGCTTTGCTTCGTCGCAATAAGCCTATAGATGATTTTACCTCTAAGCTACTTCCCCTAAACCAGCTATTTGAATGTAGGACGACCAATCTTATGGGCTGAAAGATGATTACCATCACATGCGATCATTTCCGCTTCGCTCCAATGACCCCCTGATACCCTCCAAAATTCCCACACTACCCCTGCACCCTCTCTCCCATCTGCCATTTCACGTGCCCCAAATATTTTTTTTTCCTTCCCTCATCTCACACACTCCAACTCAAATGAAGTACATTGTTGTTTCTGGTGGAGTCATTTCCGGTATCGGCAAAGGAGTCTTGGCCTCTTCCACTGGCCTTATCCTGAAAACGCTAGGCCTACGCGTCACGTCCATCAAGATCGACCCGTACATGAACGTTGACGCCGGAACAATGTCGCCCCTCGAGCACGGCGAGTGTTTTGTGTTGGATGACGGCGGGGAGGTGGACCTGGATCTGGGTAACTATGAACGGTACCTTAACATCACTCTCAGTAAAGACCACAACATCACCACGGGCAAGATGTACTCCAACGTTATTTCCAGAGAGCGCAAGGGAGACTATCTCGGCAAGACGGTCCAAGTAGTTCCGCATCTCACCAACGCCATCCAGGACTGGATAGAACGCGTTTCACGGATTCCCGTAGACAATTCCGGCGTTGAACCGGACATTTGCATTATCGAACTCGGTGGGACCGTTGGCGATATCGAAAGTGCGCCCTTTGTTGAAGCGCTTAGACAATTCCAATTCCGCGTAGGCCATGAGAATTTCGCTTTGATTCATGTCTCGCTCGTTCCTGTAATCCACGGCGAACAAAAGACCAAACCAACGCAGGCGGCTATTAAGGACCTGCGTTCGTTAGGACTCACCCCGGACATGATTGCATGTCGTTGTCAGAGCGAACTGGACCCTCCTACAATCGAAAAGATTGCCATGTTCTGTCACGTGCAGCCGGCGCAGGTTCTTGCGGTGCACGACGTTAACTCTACGTACCACGTTCCGTTGTTGCTTAAGCAGCAGAAGCTCGTAGAGTTCTTTACAAAGAGACTCTCTCTCGACGAACTGCACATTTCTCCGGAGCTTCGTGCAAAGGGAGAGGAGTTGCTGAGCAGCTGGACAAGCGTTACAACCGCACACGATCACGCTTTTGAAACCGTCACTATCGCCATTGTCGGAAAGTACACCAACTTGAAGGACTCGTACCTTTCAGTTATTAAGGCTCTTGAACACTCCTCAATGCGGTGCAGGAGAAAGCTCAACCTCGTTTGGGTAGAGTCCACTTACTTGGAGCCGGAAGCGCAAGTCGAAGACAAGCCGAAATTCCACGACGCGTGGAACAAAGTGTGCACCGCCGACGGTATTCTCGTTCCGGGTGGGTTCGGTTCCCGGGGGATTGAGGGAATGGTTCTTGCTGCTAAATGGGCAAGAGAAAACGGAGTTCCGTACCTCGGAGTGTGTCTTGGTTTGCAAGTGGCTGTTATTGAATTTGTGAGACATGTTCTGAATATCAGTGAGACTTCCTCGGCCGAGTTTGACGAGAATATTAACGAAGACATTGCATCAGTCGTTTACATGCCTGAGATCGACAGGGAGAAGCTAGGTGGTACCATGAGACTCGGCCTGAGACCAACTGTTTTCACTTCCGAAAGCGGCAACTCCATTTTGAAGAAACTGTACGGTGGAGGCGACCAGATCCTCGAAAGACACAGACACCGGTACGAGGTGAACCCAAAGATGATTGACGGGTGCGAGGCAAAGGGACTCAAGTTTGTGGGTAGGGATGAGGACGGAAAGAGAATGGAGATTTTGGAGCTTGAGAACCATCCGTACTACGTCGGTACACAGTACCACCCAGAATACCGGTCAAAGGTACTTGATCCGTCGAAACCGTTCTTGGGGCTCGTGGCGGCCGCTTCCGGGATTCTGAAGGAGGTTTGCGAGAATCCGGATTTGCTCAACTCCAAGGGGGATTTTTGAGAAGCGGAAATGATTGCATGTTCTGAATGAACCATGGCTATGGAGTAAATATAATAGATCGATAAAGCTATTGGTAGAGGTTTTTGGGAACGTAGAGGAGTGAGTTCATTGAAGCGTAGCGGAAATGATCGAACAATGTATTGTTTCTTGAATGGGGATGAAATATGCCTGTCTGACGGTCATGTACGTTTATGCAAGTTGATGCGCGTGGATGCACGATAGTTAATAAGGCTGTCATGTTGCATGAGTGACTGAGTATTGGCATACGCGGATGAAATCACCGTGGTGCTTTAGGTTAGGCATGATTATCCATTTATTTTACTGTGTGTTAAGTAGAATATTTAGACTTTTAGTAGTACACTTTCCTTTAATTAATTACTTCACTGTTTTAGTGAGGTGAGTATAACTTGGGTACAACTTCTTTATGATCTGCGGCTAATCGCTTCCGTGGGTATCTCGCACTGTATAACTGCCCTCTCAATAGCGAGGACTGCCTTGATATATCTACCGAGTGCCGTGCTGCCAATTCTCCTCTACGATGCATGTTCATGCACGAGACACATGTGTGAAACCATTTCATTGGTTCAGCCTGGTCACAAATTGGACTCGCACCATGATCATGCATATGCAGCGTGCCTGTTTAAGAACACCGGATTGTGGGACACAGCTATTTCGGTCAACTGAATACTTGTGAAAGGAGACTTGATTTCATGGTTTGACTTCAGGCCTCATTGACTTATGGAGCGGCCGTCATTTAGACATTCTCAACTCAATGCAGCGCCTACTGCGACATTATGCAGTGGAGCATAATATAGTGGACTTATGCCGAAGGGAAACTTATGCTCATGACATCCCTTCTAGGAAGGGGACTATTATCGCCGAAGTTCACGTGATATTAAATGCATGAAGATGCATATCATTCATGCACGCTAGGGTATATGACTAGCTTTATATCTACTTCGAGTGTGTCGGAATATATCTTAGTACCCATAGTACCCGTACTATCAGGCATTTGCTGAGTTTAAATTGATGGCCCAAATACCTGAGGGCGGATTCCGGTATGCTTTATTTGCTTCTATGCACAATAATCTTTTCCGCCCAACGAGGTGTATAGACAAAGCAATAATTGCATGTCATTATTTAAATGTTATTCAAAGCACTTTGCTCGCTTGGCTATGTTTTATGGGAGGATAGGCAGCAATAGACATGATAAAAAAGAGCCAATCGCTCCAATTTAGTAATCTTTAATGCCTTATTTCGCCTTTGAACATTGAGTGAACATCCTCTTCGATTCTGGATTAAAGTGGCAAAGACTAAGAGTTGCTAAATGAAACAAATATATATAAAAAGGGAGAGATATCAGAAATCTTTCAAAAAACCACCTGCATAAAGTCTTCTCTCAAAAGTCTACCCCCTGCAAAATTCTGTATAATTCTTCATAACTCTGTCCAGTTCTACCCGGATTTGCATAATAGTGGACACATGCAGCTGAAAATGATTTTCAAGACCACAGTACAATCCAATGATGCCCCAAGGATGTTGTTTAAGGAGATATCAAGATGAGATTACGAATCATGAAAAAGCAAAATCCACTCTTAGTATTTGTCTTTCGATGGGAAAGCCAAAAGACGCTCAAATTTTGTACCATGTATGATTTAATGCATACCTGCATACTTGTGCGGATTTCTGCACAAAGGGACGAGCCACTACATATTGTTCGGTTCCAACACATTATTATGAATAGAACACGGTTTTGACAAATATTTGTACATAAA
>JAJLWQ010000193.1:0-13991 GCA_030570875.1 Citeromyces matritensis
CTTTATACTATTATGTAACCCCACGCATATGTTGTTAGCATATGCGGTCAATCGCGTGAAGCGATGGAGCGATCATCATAATGGACTTTTGCTAAGAGAGCCGACTGATCTCTCTCCGTAGGACACCGTAGTCACTACATAGAAGCAGGTAGTACTGTACTCTTTATTGCTTCCTATCCAGTAAGCTATTATACTGGACCACAGATGGCTTTATGACGTACATGCTACATTTGTTAGTAATATATATTGCACTTACATTCCTGTTCAACATTAACTGTGCCGAGTTTTGTAAGACAAGTACTTCTGGGACAGACCTATAATTTACTTGTCTAACTGATTTAGTCAAAAGATTGTACTTACCACTGCTTTGTTTGCATTGATGTGCATGCCGTTTCAAGATTCGCTCAGAGCTGAAAATTCACGCATGAGTCTGTCTGTCTGACATAGATCCATTGATGGACATCGAGAGCATTTCATTCGGAGAAAGTCTGTGATAAGATAGTCAGCTTGTCACACAACAACAAACCTTACAATCACACTTTTGAAAGGCTTTGTATGTGCTTACAAAGCTCTTCAGGAAGCTGTAGATTCTGGCAAGATCAAGCCTATCGGTGTATAGTTGCAACAAGACTGTTTTTGTTACGTTCAAAGCTCCACCGGAAGCATCTTTCAGGATTCAGGTCGACGAAAGCCTTTTGCGACATACGATACCCTTCTTTATTTGTTGGGTTGCAGCATCATTAAGGCAACGAATGAAGCCCGGTCTTTACCCATTCAATGACTCAAAAGCACACGCGGAAGGGTGTCGGTTGGTGCAAATCTTGATGAAAATAGGGCTGCTCAACTGGAAAAGCCTAGTTGAGACAGTCTAGAGATAGACCTGCATTGCTCCTTAGACATCTGATATTAATCTGTTGGACTCTAGGCTGAAGTTATTTCACTTTGATTTCAAGACTCAATGCTCGACAAGAAGACAGCACAGGCCCATTGTTCCCTTTGCTGTTTTTGTAAACTCTCTAATGATGACGACATGTCTACTCTTGACAAGGTGACAGCTCAGTAGACTTGATCTTATTAGGCAGATATCAGTGACTGGTGATAATCGATTTGCATGTCCGGCTTCATCAATTCATCAATCGCATGACGTTGATTTCCTTCCACTATTGCGGTATTCCCCATAACACTCAGTAGATGGGAGAATCATCAAAACCAAAAGATAGAATTAAGGCTGTTAGTGCTGAATAAGAAGACTTTTTCGATGCTAAAATCAAAAAGAACTGATCAGATAACAAAACAAATAAGTCTCATCTCTTCCGCTTCGCTTCAGAGATTGGAAACTTCATAGTAAATCAAACTTTGACAGTGAAGAAAATGGAGAATGCTATTTGTGATGCTGTTAGGAGACATATAGAAGTCTTTCTTGTTATGTAGAATTGTTTGTATATTGACACCATCTACTCTAGCCTCTTTCATATTTGGGGACACTGCATAACCTTATCTTATCTCTGTGTGGGACGCGCATTTCGGAGATCGCCCGTGCATGCATTTGACATGTCTCAGCGTATGCGGGTCTGCAGGTCTGCAGGAGGGCTAAAATGAGGTGTCTCGTTTAGGCTGTCTTTTATCTAGTGGAAGCAAAACTATGCTCACTACAAAACTGGTCTGGCTGAACCCTGGGGCGACAAGCCTTTCTTTGTATAAACCAGCATCTTTTAACGTGACTACAATAGCGCAACTTCACCGCACGGATTTGTGCGTATGCATCATGCAGAGTTATTCCGGAGGAGAGGGGAAGGTCTAGTTTCATGTAGAATGAGGCGTTCCTGATACGGACAGGTAGTTTCCTAAAGGAGCCCATAGAGAGATGAGTGGCGGTTCTTTTCCTGGATCTACTGGACGGTATTAACGATTGGATGAGATGAAAAGCACTGAATCTATAGAACTAATTGAGTCATGAATCGAGTCAGTATCGTCGAGAACGTGAACAGTACATGTCTTATGTAACGAGAAATATTATTGAGCATGCGGCCAATAATTAACCGAGGTCAATATCTCACCGAATGATTCTCATCAACATGGCGTTATCGCGGAGTAAGCGGAAGAATTTAGACGCCATGCATGTCAGAACAGTTACATGTTGGCGGTTGGGCTTGCCTTTTTTCGGCTGAGTATTAGTGCAGAATCGTTGCGCGGTGCATATTGCGGAGGTCTAGGTTCGAAGTGAAACGAGAGTCTGTCTGACATAGATTTGATGAGATGAGGGACCAGCCATGGCTGGGTCACCTTCATCATGGATCGGTCTCACTGGGGAGCTACTGCTATTCTCGTCAGTTGCCATTGTAGATGGGTGTAAAATAGGTATTATCTTCTATATAGAGAAACACCCAAGTTGTCCGGATTGAATTGGATATATATCAGAGAGGAATGTTGCCTCTTTATATACCGCCAGTAGTTTGCTGCCAATTCTCCCTTTTATGCAATATGCATAGTGCCTTGTCATATTGGCCAATCAGTGTTGTCTGTGTATCCATACCGAGGACGCGAACCCTCGGTATGGTGTCTTATGTAATAAGGACTGGGGCTTGATGATATTGGCCCGACAACTGATATCTGGCTAGATGACTAGGCAAGAACTTCACCCATGGGAGATTCGGGTTGTGAATACAACACCAGGCCTCATCGGCCAATGGAGCGACCGTTGTTTAGGTCTTTTGGTTTAACTCCTCACATATGACAGTTTGGTCTATATGCGGTCTACTGCATGCGTATGCATCCGCATATGCAGTGTAGCATAATGTTTGGTCTTATGCCGAAGTGAGTGACTATGCTCAGATCACTACTTCTAGAAGGTGACCACAGTCGTCATTTTCCTTCCTGGAAATGGACAGGTTTGCCAAGTAAACTTCCCTCCTTATGTTTCGGAGTAACTAGCTGGGGTTATAATATAACGCTGTTTGTTACGTAGTATGTTTTGTTATGTTTAATACTTACTCTATGCTGACAAGATTCGGTGGACATCAAGGCATTTCATACGGGAGGAAGTGAGCTGTGACAAGATAACAACATCATCCTTTCAATCACCACTTTCGATAGGCTCACTATCGCTTTCTATGTATTGTTTGGTTCGAGGAAACGCCTAATTACCTTTGTTCATTCATTTGGTGGATTGCAGTACTTATTCAGACTGCAACGTGTTGCGGTAGAACCCAAAAGTTCCCATCCACGTTTTCTATAATTCAAAAAGGCACACGCGGAAGGATGTCAGTTGGTACACTCAATGAACAAATTTATTCAACTGGAAAAGCCTAGCTGAGAGAGTCAGTGTCAGTTGATATGACTCCGACGAGATGAGGGACAGCCACCACCTTCATCATGGATCAGTCTCAATGGGGAGCTAATATCGTTGTAATTGTCAAAGGGTGTGAAATATCCTCTATATAGAGAGTAGCAGAGGATTGTCACCTCTTATACCGCCACTGGTTTGTCCCCAACCTTTTTATAAAGTGCCTTCAGTGTTGTCTCGACCGAGGGAGTGAACCATCGTCCCTATGCATTCGAGGCTATCGTTATATCGGCCCGGCAACTGATAGCTTGGTAGGCGAGAACATCATCCATAAAAGGCTCAGGCTGTAACAGGCCGGCCCTTCGAGGAACCGTTGTTTAGGTGTTCTGGTTCAACTATGACAATATGTCTATATGCAGTCAACTGCATGCATATGCATCCGCATGTGTAGTGGAACATAGTTTTATGCATAAGTACTCAGATCACCACTTTTAAAAGGTGACTACTGTAGTCATTTTCCTTCTTGGAAAGGGTCATTCAGCCAAGTAGTCTCCTTATGTTTTGGAGTAACTTACTGGGTTATTGTTGTTTGTTACTTAGTATGTGCTGTATGTTAAGTGCTCACTCTATTGCTGACACAATCGATTCGAGGACTAAGTCTAGCCTACTTCTATGCATTTTCAGACTCGACAACCCTCGAGAAGTAGAGAGGCCTGTTGTCCGATTTGCCGGTTTCGTAAAGATGGTGTCGACATGTCTACTCTTGACAAGGTGCCATTAGACTTACCTCGACTAGGCAGAGATCAATGACTAATAATAATTGCGTGTCCGGCTTGCATTACATGACGCCTTCCAAGACCTCCATTGTGGTATCCCCCATAAGACTTAATAGATGGGAGAGTCATCAGAACTGCAGTTTTAAGCTGTTGGTATTGAGGAAATCGGCATAAATAGACTTTTTCGATGATCATCTAAATATTCAGTTCTAATAGGCAATCGCTAGGGTAATTTGAACCCGCAATATACAAATCAAAATCCCTTTTGAGGACATGAACTCTCTGGAACGACTGATTTCAAGGTTCAATGGTATTTGTTTCATCGAGAAAGCGTTCAATGACAACATTTGGCTATAGATTACCTGCTGCGGAAACTAGGAAATCCCCTGCCTAATGGACAGTTCCTCGCAGAATGACCTCAAAATAAGACTGCACCACTTCGATTCCTGGGAATGTTTTTTTTGTTTTTTTTTTTTTCTTTTCCACTCATTTTTCACTCATCACATGACCACAAGTGAAACCATTTGCAGTGGTCCCGATTGCGGTAAGGAAACGACATCCACTCTTAAGTGCCCCGTCTGCTTAAAGCAGAACCTGCCAGTGCACACCTTTTGTGACCAGGGATGTTTCAAGCGAAACTGGTCCGTCCACAAGTCCATCCACAACTCTCCCACCAACGAGCCATACAATCCATTTGCAGATTTTTCCTTTACCGGAGATTTAAGACCTAGTTACCCTCTCACGGAAAGAAGAGCCGTTCCAGACCACATTAAAAGACCAGACTATGCTTCAAACGGTGAACCGGTAAGTGAGATCAAAAATGACAGAACGGGCAAGTTTACCCTTTTGGATGAAAAAGAGATCAAAACTATACGTACTGTATGTAGTCTTGCGAGGGAAGTTTTAGATATCGCAGCCTCTCACATTCGTCCTGGCATCACCACCGACGAGATTGACGAGATTGTGCATAGAGAAACGATAAAGAGAAACGCATACCCATCGCCTTTGAACTACTACAAGTTTCCCAAATCTGTGTGCACTTCGATAAACGAGGTGATTTGTCATGGAATTCCAGACAAGACGATTTTGAAAGACGGAGATATCATAAATCTGGACGTTACGCTCTTCAAAAATGGGATGCATGCCGACTTGAACGAGACTTATTATGTAGGCGACAAGGCCAAGTCCAATAAGGATTTAGTCAACCTTGTAGAAACCACACGAGAGTCGTTAAATTTGGCTATAGAGCTTGTTAAACCGGGTCTTGTTCTCCGTAATATCGGTAACGTTATCGAGAACCACGCAAAGGAGAATGGGTGCGAGGTTGTGAGAACTTATTGCGGTCACGGTATAAACCAGCTGTTCCACTGTCAGCCTGAGATTCCTCACTATGCTAAAAATAAGGCGGTGGGTACCGCAAAACACGGTATGGTGTTTACCATTGAGCCCATGCTTACTCTGGGTACGCACAAGGATGTTCTATGGCCAGACAATTGGACCGCGGCTACGGCAGACGGGAAACCCTCTGCGCAGTTTGAACATACGCTGCTTGTTACAGAGACGGGCGTAGAGGTTCTGACTGCGAGGAGAAAGAAGTCACCAGGTGGGCCTGTTAAGAGGTAGGGAGAGGAGATGAGAGGCGAAGAGGGGAGAGTATAGAGGGAGGGTGATAGATAATGAGATGGATGCAACGGGGTTGAGTTTGTAAGACCATGTAGTATGAAATTATTACATGATTTGATTATTGAAAAGTTTGATTTTGAATAAAGGATACATGAGTCGCACTGTGTCTCAACTTTATGGATTCTTTTATTTTTCGAAAAGTATCAAAACTGACAGAGTTTTCGCGGCCAAATATAGTAGATGCATGTCATTATGCATGTTCTTGCATGAAAAGATGTATTAGCTGCATGGTGTTGCATACATTACGCCTACACAGGCTTCCTACATGTTAAACGATTGTGACCCAACTCCTTGCAGGTGGAACACCTAAATGGACGCTTCTTTCTCCACTAGTCTTCTGTTCTAATACTCCTTTTCTTCTGCCGGCCGATTCCGATCTTTACGTTGGGAGCTGGAATGCAACTCTCAGCATCTTGCTCATGGGCTCACAATGAGACGTGGGGGATTGAATAAATAGTATTTTCATAACAGCGCTGATAGCTTTTCCTGGTAACGATTTCACCATCTACGTCCTTTTTTGCAATTAGTTTCGCTTTTCGAGTACCAGAAAATTGATTGATACATCCTCACCTCTACATATATCACTAACGATTTCAGAAGTATCTAGGGGGTCAAGTCGGCCGATAATCTGCTCGGCAACCCAGTTTTAAACTGCATCTTTATTTTTCAAGCTATTCAAATATTCGCATGTGTGATGCATTGCATGATAACAAAAGTAGAAGAACTTTCCTTTGCTGATGATGCATATAGTCTCCAACTATAGCTTTTATTTCTATACCGTACAATGTAACGCTCTTTATCAGAGGACTGTACCCATAGTTCAAAACGATTCTCGATAGCCAAGGACCTGACAGCTTGAATAAAAGTTTTCTTGTCGTAAGATTTCTGGTACTACTCGACATCGTGCATAACGAAGTGGACGCCTTGAGTTCCTTTTGAAGAGTTGTCTTTCACTAAATCTGCATGGTGATGGCTTCTTTATGTGTAAGATCATGCAAGATCATGCATACTTTCATGCATCTGCCATGTTTGATATTTTGCAGCGAAAACTCTGTCAGCTATAATATTTTCCCTTTATTCTTTGAAACTCTCCCTACTAATGAAGCTGTTTGCAGCATGGTTTATGCGAAGCTCTCTCGTCACGGGTTCACAATGTAGTGATTCTATAGTGCAGAAATCTCTTCAGTCTTGACGGACTGAGAGGAGGTCTTGTTCTACCTGAGGAGCTGAGACGGGCTTCGCTGAATGAAAAATATCGAGGTTCGGTTCGGGTCTGGTGATGTCGTAGGAGCTTTTTGTTGAGAAAGCCGTTTATTATTTACTTAGTGAGTTGATTCAACAAAGGCGTGTAATCTGCGGGAACCTATCTATATACTAATCATTTGTCAAGCTGCCAATTCTCCCCTATCATGTGATACTCTATGCACAAGGCGTAAACGGATGTTCTCATTGTGTCCATTCCTGAGCAAAGAGGTGACTGAATTTGACCAGGTTATATGACTGCATATTGTCCGTCTGAGAAATACGGATTACGGAACTCTATGTCAAACCGAATGAACATCTGCCAGAGGAGATCTCTTGGTTTGAATCCATACTCATCGGCCTTTGGAGTGGCCATAGTCAGGGCATCTTCAACTCCTCATGCATCGTATGCATGGTCTACTGCATGTATCATGCAGTGGAGCATATTGTATTTGGAGTTGCGGAAGGGAGACTAATGTCCCTTCTAGGAAGCTGTTTTTTACGTCATTTTTACATTCGTGAATGTGTATTTCCAGTGATCCTTTGCTGTCTGTCGTTAGTAGTAGCTGATTACTCACTCCCACGCTGACAAGAGATTTTTTGTCTGATAAGCATGCCTTGTGTATTTCATTGGCGGCTGATGAATTCTCTCCTTCAAAATACCTGCAAATCTAATATAGCTTTGGGGTCCAGCAGCGCTCACAATAAGTCAAACCAGACAAATTCCCTTCGGTTCATTGATCTAGACTTGCAATATCATACCATCCCACCATGGCGCAACTCTGATAAACCGGGTACTATGGGCACTAAGATATATTCGGACTCACTCAAAGTAATGAGAGATATAAAAGCTATTTATATAGTCTAGCGTGCATGAACGATATGCATCTTCATGCACTTAATGTCACGTGAGCTTTACATGGAACCTGAGTTCCAACAAACTCTCCATACTCTTTGCAGAAAGTTCGGCTATCAGCTTGGTAAATAGCACACGAAACACTTGATTGCAAAGACCGGCACGATCGTCAACCTCGCAGAAACAGTTGTGATTTGAAAATGAAGATCAGCACTAAAAAGACCATTTGCTATCTTTTAGCTCACTTGATCACAGTGTTGAAAAGTGTTGAGAGACAATATCATCATTTTCCAAAAGTCACGCAGAGTAGTACGAATGAAGCCATGTGTTTATGGTTAGACTAAAGCCTCGTTTTCAAAATATTAATCCCCTCCATCAAGCTTATGCTATAGAAATATACTGACCAAAGAGCACCATTTTATATGATGTATAGCCCTAGTGGGTTGTAAGTTGGTTCCCTTTTCTTTAATTATGTGTATTCTTATTAGAGGACTAGTCCGATCCTGCATCCACTCGCGTTGAATCACCTCTCTCCGTCAATGACCAACATGAGGCCAGATTGACTCGCTGAACAGCCATCGGTTCCATATCTCGGATGACTGAGGTCTTTGGTTTATACTCACTCTCGAAGATTATGTCTCTCTAAGATTCTTTAATTGTTTCTCCAATTAGATTGAAACTATCTAGAAGTTAGATTGAATCTATCTACCCATACGCTGGTAAATGGCGAGAAGCTTGACCCAAAAGCAACGACCCTACATGATCACCCCTTCAGTCCGACAGCCCATACAAGACAAAAAAGAGAGAAGCTAAAGACAAGAGCCTCGATAGGGTGTGATGATGGAGGGACCCGCTGCTTGGAGGAGCAGAGCTATGCAATGTCATGCATCACCGCATAAACTCGCATTTATATCCATGCACCAAACGCGTCATGTCTCAACTAAATGGGTGTATAAACAGTCTGGAAACGTCGATCGAGCTACTCAACTCTTCAATAGATTCGCTCTCAAAAGTGACTAGCTCCTTTCCGCAGCTCTCTACCGTTTTAAAAGCGGAGCGGATCTTTGCACTGGTTCCGGAGGGAGACATTAGTCTCACACAGAGTGCACTTCAGAAGAATATCGAGCCACAGATCGTTTCACTACTTACGAAAATAGAAACCGAAGTTGTTAAACTGGAGAGACGGCGAGATTGGTTGGTTAAGAAAAAGCATCTTCAGCAGCTGAGACTGGAGAATGTCAGTGCACGTTATTCCTACACCGACCAAACGCCGGTGTCTGGTTCCAAAGATGAACTGAGTAAATTGAAGCTTTTGCAGAATCGCAAAGAGAGACTCAAATATTCTTTGAGTAGGTTGAATTTGCAGGATAAGAAGAATAGAATGAGTTTAGTTCCGCAGTGAGCTCTTTGGTCTGTGTGATTGGGGGGAGGTTACTGATGAGTAATGCATCAATGGAGAGTTTCATTTTAATGCATTTTTTGGTTTCCATGAGAAGATGAGTACACTCATTAGTATGATTTGAATGTATTTTTTTGGTATTCCGAGGCTGGTAACACAATCGCTCTATTCTCGCCGTTTCTCAACCGCGACATCTTGTGCGTAAACTTTATGTTATTATAGCCTCTCCTGGTTGTCTAATGACCATGTGTAACATACTCTTCTCTCTGGTTCTTGGGATGAAGCAGATGGTCTTTAGATATGGACTTTGGACTAGCTATCGTTAAGATCTTCAAAGTAATCTCCACTCAGACATACCTTTCTCTGCTACAATGACAAGTGAAGCTTGAACGAGCTTCTCTGGACAACCCGTGTGTGTTGCTGTAAAGTACTCCACAGTAGACACTTTGATACTGTCCCTGATGGTAGGTACAAAAACATTAGATTCACCTTAATAAGTTTGAGGGCAAGTCCATCATCTTACATCTGCGCATGCACACAGAACGACGCTTTTGGAGAGAATCGTAAGATTTAAATCGGCCCCTTCACATGAGCAGCTTTCCCAATGTCAGAGATTGGAAAGAATGCATCACACCCTTATTAATATGTGAATGCTCCCTTGAGGTGGTGGATTGTCGATTGGTTTCAAGGTTTAGTTACTCCCCATAATGATAAGCTCAACATGGAGCTGATTATATAAGAACCACCAAGCTTTCTCAATACCATTGCAGTCATATCTTTGGGACCGACTACTCCATCAGCCTTTAAATAGCTTTAATGAGCAGTCCATGATGGGAGAGTCATGGTCTTTCCGTGACTAAGGATTCTTCTTCGAGATCAGATTCCCCTCTCAAATCAACAGACTCTTCATCTTTGAGATCAACAAAAAATCTTTAAATCAACAGAAGCTTCGTGTGTGATAAATTCAAGAGGTGTCATCTGTGAACGGTTCCTCACTGATGATTTCATTCACCGGTTCCATTTTTATCGGACTGAACTTTAATGGGCTCGTCACCAAAATAGCTAAGCGGAATGAATTATATGCTTTTAGAAATGTGTCGGTGAATCGATATAGCTGTGACCGTCTGTATCATCTGTTCGGCCTTTTGAGTACCGGAGGTGCCTCTTACATTACTCACTTTCTTACAGATGGTGGTATGTGGTTACTAGTTGCGACGAAGCGTAAGCTGAGAAGCTATAATTCATTCCGCAGCAAAAAGCGTATGTAAGGATGCGTTTGTTCGCAACGCAAATTAAGTCACACATCCAGACACCTTAGCGCATTGAATAATTTCTACAACTCAATTTCACAACACTTCTCTTTGTTACTTCATTCTTTGTAGTCATCCTATGACCTTCGCCATGTCATTCCATTATGCAATCATTTATACTTTCGCGACAATTGCATGCTATACACGCCAGCGATAGCCTACTCGATAATCGTAAGACTTTGCGTAATGGTGACCCTTCACCATTTCGAAACGGAGAGTCATTTGAATCAACTGTCGATACTAAACTTCGAAACTACTCTTGCCTGTGTCTTTTCTTTTTAATTATTTTTCTTCCTTCCGAGGGCATCTCATGGTTGTTCCACCTCCTTCAAGTACTCTCAACAGCAGACCCTTCTGCTTCTGCTGCTAGTGAGCGGAAACGTCAACTCATTCACGAGAGAGTGAAGAGTTTGCTTGAGAAACGTACATACTTGGTCGTCACTACTGAACAAACAGATCCTGTTGAAGAGAGATGTCAACTTAGAAAGAATAGACTACGTGAGAGACGTAGATTGTCCACTTATCATGCTTCTCACATTCTTCCCCTGCAAGCCAATCAAACCACCCTACCTCAATCACCTCCAACTCTTTCACCTCGCAAACATCCTCTTCTTCTGATCATCTCTCCCCATCAATTGTTGGCTCTGGAATCATTATTTCAATACACTCTGCTCTCCCAACCTTGCAACGTTTGTAAAGAATTTGGTTGTTTTCGAGTCTTGTAGAAGGTGCACCTATGAAAGAGGAGAGAACAAATGCAGCCGTGACATTAATGCTGATCCTGGCGGTTTTACAAATGAGTTCAGAGGCTTGATAAAGGATTTGACATTCACAGAGAAACTTCTTGTTGCCCGCTGCCCTCTCTTGCTAACAGATTGGATGACGAGAGGAGCTAAAGTACACCGACAATGTCGTCAGTCTCTCCCAACACATATCGTCTTCATCAGTTCAGTTTACTAGGGTTACCAAAGAAGTCGACGTTTTATTTGTCAGAAAAGCTGATCAGAGGAGTGCGATCATTGAAGCGTAGCGGAAATGATTGCACGACGAGATGGATTCTCTTTCTTTTCTCCGATGACATTGATTTGTGGATTGTCGAGCAATGAGTAAAGTGAAAGACGATTCGTTCGCTCTCTTCGGAAATAGAACTCGGAAGTTGAATGGGTGAACGCTATACTGTTGGTTGACTCTCGTCATTACGGGCGCCTGTAATGGCGTCAGCCATACTCAGGAAAAAAATATTATTGGTTGATGCTATGCCCATACCCTTCGTCGCAACCGGACATCACCGTGTCAGCCATATTTTGTAATATATTCTCCTCCCTGATATGAGGATTACACGCCCTATTTATAGTGTGCTGTGCGTGGAAGGCATGCATGATTATGCACGATGACGATGTCAAGAACCTCTGTTCTGACACTTTCGTATTCAGGAAAGGTTGATAAGACGAGCTCTTCTGAGAAGTACAACCTTTTAGGAAAAGCTGCCAGAGAACTGTTCACTTCTAATGACAGAGCACTTCCCAGCTGACGAGAAAATAAAGTAAATTTCTCACATAGAGGCTCGGCGCACGATAAAGTATAATAAAGCAAAGACCAAGGAACTATCAAGATCAACAGTGATATCGAATTGTCGTGGCAGTGAAAATCGTTCCTCACGAATCATCCACGTAAGCACTGTTCGCACCTAGTCATATAGTCTGGGTGTAGGGTGAATATTCTTGATGATGTTTTTCAACCTATTGTGACCGCTTTATTGATTGTAAAAACATCTATCCTCTTTTCAAGGCCATAATTACCACTGCCAAACGTCCAATATTGTTAGAACTTCTGTTCCATGTGACATCAAGTGCATGAAGATGCATATCGTTCATGCACGCCAGAGTAGACAAGCAGCTTTTATATCCCTCATCACTTTGAGTGAGTCCGAATATATCTTGGTGCCATAGTACCAGATTTATTAAGTATGACAACTGGAGGACCACCTCGTTTGCTCCGTCTATAATGTACAGATCACTACAAGGTCATAGCCTCTAAACCTTCTCCAGAGCCAGCTTTCTGATCTTTCAATTTTTTGAGCAAAGAATCTGTCTTCAGCATCGGTAACAGCGCTGCCACTGCATGACCATAGAACAACTTACAGCATTCTCAGCTTATCCGTTTTAGACTTTTCATCAGTAAGCAAAGATCTCTAATAGTAAAGGAGCAAATCATCCACTATGTGATCCCATGATGCAAGATCGCAGGGACAGAATCTCTCAATGTGATTGAAACCTCTCAAACACACTCAGAGTCTTACTCCTGGCCTTTGAATGGCACCAACCATCAAATGAGGCAGAGTCTTTCTAATTTTCAATCTTTGATCAATCAAATAAAAACCTTGTTGAGTGTTCATCATCCCCTTCATATCTGACAGGATGGCCACAATCTTACAATAGCTCATAGTATGAGAATCCGCATCTCGTGAAAGAACAAGTTGTGACCACCAAGTGTAAGTCGTTCAATAATTATCCTCACAGGAGCAAAAGATCACCTCTTCCGGTTTGCTTCAGAGATGACTTGATCGGACTATGTGCGATTGTATCGCATAGAAAAGAAGAATATACACCACTCACAAAAGGCGGCTTTGTAATCGTTTGGCTTATAGTTGATAGAACTGCTTCACTTTTGGTTAACGGCAAGGGCATGGTTGTCCTTACAAATTCCTGATAAATGTATTCCCCTTGACAGTTACTCCAAAAGAGCATCTTTCGCTTTGCGGATGTCAAAAGTACACAAAACACAGCAGGGAACATCTTTTGCCATTTCAACTGATTCGTATTATTGTTCAAAACGTAAATCTCAGAAAAGGTCATACCAATCACTTCTCTTTAATCCCTCAGCCGGTCATGGTGTGATCAGAGGCTCTATGGGTCATAAAGAAGATTCTTTATCTCTCAACAAAGACTCCGACACTCACACTTTCCTTTTAGCCAACTTTCTGAGCTCCCGCATATCCGGTGGAACCTCCACCCCCAACTCACTTCTCAGTTGGTCTATATTTTTATCGAGAAGCTTCTCCCAGTACACACTAATCAACGGCTTACAACCGGAACCTACTCTCAAAGCCCATGGATAATACACGCTCAATAAACGTTTCCTCTGCTTGTTGCTAATAGGAATCGGAGCTAATAAAGATCCCAGCCCAGCCATAGGGATACCCAGATTCATATACTCAAACAGTTTCACAGCAATCTCTCCCTCCCTCACTATGGGAAGTCCCGTAATGGCGTGGTAGAAATCGTGACACTCTCTATATCTTTGCATTACATAAGCGAGCTCCTCGTCGTCGATGTAACGAACAGGAGTTCTCGTATCGGGAGAAACGCCCTCTTTTTCGAGCCATTTCACATAGACGTATCCGAGAGTGTCTTGAGGTAATTTTGCAAGTTTTTCCAAGTCT
>JAJLWQ010000194.1:0-13791 GCA_030570875.1 Citeromyces matritensis
ATTTCGTTGATCGTCTCGGTAAAGTTGAATCATCACTTTCATAGGGAGCTACCCAGGACTGTAGCGATGCTATGAACAATGGTGCCTCAGAACGGCTCATGTTAGTCAATGATGAGGTGTAAGTGTCCACTGGACCATATCACCATCTTCGTTTCGTCCAGAAGTTTACTAGCTTATCAGCGCAGTCAATTCGATGGCTCATCTGCCAGAACATTAGCCTGGTGACTGTCAGACTTGTATTCAGTGGGTTGGGAGAGCTCGTTAGAACGCATACTACGGGTCCTACCAACTCAAAGTCATGGAGGATACAAACTGCATCAATATGCATCTTCATGCTTTTGATGTCACGTGAACTTAATACGGATGTTCCAACAAAACCAAGGACAATGTCCGAGGTGACTAATTGTGAGTGAAGATCTATGTAAATCAGCTTATGCATGTCTGACGCCCATCAGCACTTTGATGAAATGAATATCAGGCAAAAAAGAGAATGTCAACTATGTACATCTGCAATCTTAGTACAGCCAATGTGTGGACTGCACACACCACCCTGCAACAACTCAACCTACTTCAAAATGTTCATGAAACATAGTTTTTCATTTTTATAGGCTGAAAAGACTTCTGTTTCTTTTGACCATTTCAAGATTTCAGTTCCGCAGAGTCATGATGTATATTTTCTATATCTCTAAATCTCCGTGCTCGCTCGTTATGTACCAACCATGTCCGCTCACCACCACTTCTCCTTTCCAACACGCCAATGACTACCAGTGGTCTATTCTTCCGTCGACACATGTCCGACTCGGTAAATCTCACCAACGCGTTAATATGCTCTATATTTTGATTGATACTGGTCGTTAGTCGATTGAAGGGCTCGTTCGAATAGTTTCAGAATGGTCACAAAGTGTAGATCGCATCTTATAGTGGGCGTGCGGATTAGAATCATTGCAAGTTACATAGTAGGGCACGCAGAAATAACTATTGAGACTCTTGTCGCCTTACCTTTCTTTACTATTAGCCGTACTAACATAAAGCAACACTTAATGAGGTTTCAGTTGCTTATTGCATATGTTACAAAGAGACTAGCTGATGCCCTCGCATGCTTTTATTCGTCAAAAAATGTTAGTTATGAGAAACGAGACTTTGCCAAAAAAAATTCTTTGGTCAACCCGCTGGTTTCCATTCTTTAAAACAATTTTCTCTGAATGTCAAAACGCTGATGGATGCACCTCTCATTCCACACAGCCGAGAGGAGTCGAACCGGTGGCTGGAACGCAGTTCTGTCAATGCATCCGTATGCGTGGCTGTGCATAAGCAAGAACGCGACGAGAAAAAGAAAAAGAGACACCACCATATACACACCACGCGATTCATCGCATGAAATACTGCCATTACTCAAAAGAGGCAAAGTATCGCCACAACCCAAAAGAGTGGTTTTCTCCCCATTTAATAGCTCCACAATGCAAAACCTTCCCTCATGCAAGCTTATGCAATCTGACATAACCGTTTCAGCTGCGCCCGCATACATCCGCATACATCCGCAATGCCCTTAAGTGTGGAAAACCAAGAAAAACTTTGATGAGACTCTACTGGATACTACCACTGATCTCCCTCGTCACATGGTACGGGATGCTGATAGCCATGCTGGCATGCTGGTCGTTTCAGGGCCACCCGATATACTGGTTCATGAGCGAGTACCAGTTCCCAGTGTACATTTCGGATGTCGGAGCGACCAATCTGCAGCCGTTGTTCATATCGTGTGCGGGATTTCAGGGTCTTTTTGTATTTCTAAGTGTGTTGGCGGAACGGTATTTGCGTTACAAGGGTAAACTACTTCCTAACACTTCACATCACCAAGTCAATGCTATAATTGCAAGCATAGTCTTTATCGCTATATCCATGTTGGGGATTTTGTTTGTCTCTATTTTCAACACCAGGTTATATCACGAAGTACACATTTCGATGGTTGGTGTATTTATAGGCTGTGCATTTGTCTTTGCAGTGTTGAACATATCGGCCTACTTCTCACTAGCAAAGGACTACCCAGACGTTTATCTTTTCCCCAACCACTACGGAGGGATTAGGCGGTTCCACTTTTCTGCCATATCAAAGCTGGTGTGGCTAGTAGTGGCTATCGTGCTCGCAGTATGTTTTGGCGCTTTCATGAAAAACGACCAGGAAAGCATCAGTAGCGCGTTCGAGTGGTCGGTGAGTTTCTGGTACGGAGTGGTGCTCATCATCTTTTCCACAGATCTGATGCCTGTGGCCCGCACTCACAAATACGTCACAAAGGAAAGTTTTTCCGAAAACGGAACAACCATTACCCCGACAAGCAGTCGTGCGCCAACCCATCCCCACATTGCATAGAACGGTTCGGACCACAGGATGAACAATAGAGACGAAAAGATCCACAGGCTGCGATGGATGGCTAAACTAGTTTTCGAAAAGAGATTTTACATAGCATTCAACAAAATATTCGAAACTCCACATAAACTGGACGCCACGCTTTCCACCGTCTGCTACGGATCTCTCTTTATCTCTGAGCTGATGAAAAGGCTAAAGACAAAGAAGGGACACGTGATTGCCGTTAAGCTGAAATTGCTGTCGAGCTACCTGTCGGATATTCGAATTTTCAATAGAATGTGGGCCTTGCTGGGACTTGTGCCGTGGGCCATAGATTTGATACAAACCTCAAGGGGGGACCCTTGGAGACTTGTCCATATTTTCCAGGCTGTATCTGGTGTGTTGTTACAGCTTTTTGAGAATATCGGATTTGTCGGAGACCATCATTTCACTACCCAATCCGATAAACTAACCTACTGGTTCAACATATGGTGCTGTAGGCTTTGGGCTGGCTACGTTGTGAGTGATTTGGCTATGAATTTTGTGGATTATAGGCGCAATTCCAAAATGAGCCCCTCCTTGAGGAGAAGTGTCATTTCCAATTTGGGGAACCTGCCGTTAACGGTACATTGGTCGTTGGATAACGGGTGTCTTTCGCCGTTGTTGGTTGGACTGTGTGGGACAATGAGCAGTATAACAAGAACAAAGGCGTATTGGAAGGAGGCTTTAGATGAAGTTTGGTGAGAGTTACTTGATCCAGAAGAAGCTCACAATTTGCATTCTATTGATGAATATAAAGATCGTGTTGACTTTACTCATCATTGGAGTGAGATGAGTTGTTTTTACTCACCTTTTAGACCATTTTGACTAATATCAGATCCTTCCCTTTGCTTCTCGGCAATCAGCTCCTCTGGCTTTCAGATTCTTATTGCCGTGATACACAAGTATCCATGTTACAACAATACTTAATTTACTGAGAAACAGCACGTATACCGTAAATACGTCCATGGGAACAAGGCAGAATGCTAAGAATCAT
This sequence comes from Citeromyces matritensis, assembly GCA_030570875.1. Lineage (NCBI taxonomy): Eukaryota > Fungi > Ascomycota > Pichiomycetes > Pichiales > Pichiaceae > Citeromyces > Citeromyces matritensis. Next base: position 3,377 of record JAJLWQ010000194.1, read on the forward strand.
TTGGAATGTTGATTTGGGCGTGTATCACATTGAAGACCAAGTCCACTATATATATATATATGCCAACTGCATGCATATGCATTGGACTGCATATACTTAAGGGAAATGCAAGGGGAATAAATTAAAAGGCCTATTGTTAGCCGCTTCAGCCGTCTGATGTATTTCGAGCTGTTGTGTACAACCGAAGAATGAGTGGTTGATTAAAAGCTCACTTGGATGGTTTAAAGTACATCGTATGGACGTGTGTCAGTTCAGATTGTGAGCAGCTTATGCGGGGTCGCCTATGTCCCGTTGAAAAGACCTCGTTGCAAATGAAGGTTAGCCCAACGGAGCGGTATATAAAATGGAAGGCTCTGGACCGAGTCATACATGTGTGATCGACACTAGGTTACCACTATAGTGGGCAGATCTTGGCGTGATTGAAAAAGGAGAGTGGGATGAACGGAAATGGTTGATGTATAAGGGAACGCGTTGTTCTCAGATACATAGTCAATACTCCGCGTCAATCGGTACAAGCAGAACAGTGTCAGTCGCTAGATTCTACATTTTCAGCACTTATAGGTGGAGAATATAACCATGGGGAACTCTCCTTCATCCACCGATGACATTGCCCGGGATTGATAGTAATCGAGAACCTTAGCCACTTGACTGGGCTCGTCACGTCTCAGCTTTTCGGTACACAATATGTCTTCAAACCGTGCTCGTTCAAAGAACATTTGAAAAAGATCTCGTTTGTATTTGTAGCGATAGGTTCAGATGCCCCATCGACCTTCCCTTGTTGTGAGATGATTTCAAGGTCCTGTGGTTTGATTGAATCTCTGAATTTTGATTAAAAGCTAAGCATCTAGCTGAAATATATGTAAACAACTTCAAGATCAATAATTGCACACCATCAAGATGGGCCTCGAGTTTTTGCGTAACCTTCATTGTGACGGCCTCTTTTGTTTCTGTATGGAAAGTGTCACGCAGTTTCTGGTATTCATCGAACCACAACTGGCCAGACATCCTTTTATCAATCCTCGATAACGCTTCGAATTGAGGACAAAGAATGAACACAATCTTTATAGGGTAGGTCGCAAAGTGTCAGCATAAGAGTAAGTACCAATTACACTACTAACGACGAACATCAACATGCTATAAAAGCTGTTAGCTATTCCGCAAAACGTCGGATGGAGGGATTATTGGAAAAACACCATTTTCCACGGAAGTGAAGCAACGGCAGAAGTAGTCCGCTTCTTAGATAGGATGATATGAGCATAAGTCTCCCTTCTGCATAAGTTCAATGCATTATGCTCCACTGCATAAGATTGCAGTAGACCATGCATACGGTAAGCGTTGCATGAGGCGTGAAAATGCCCAAACGAATGGCCACTCCGTAGGCTACTGAGGTTTGAGTTCAAACCATGAACACAAATCACCTCTAGTAGATATTCAGTCGACCAAAAAATGTCCGACGGTCAGTCCCACAATCCGGCACTCTCAAACAGGCACTCTGCATATGCAGTAATGCAGCCAGACCCAAACTCAAAGACCCCTTTGCCAAGGTGACAGGTACTCAAGGCAAGAGCGTCACCCATAGGCAACTCGGGCGCTGAATACAGCACCACCTTATCGGCCCATGGAGCGACTATTGTGCAGGTCTGTCGGGTCAACTCCTCACATATGAAAGTAGGCCTATATACGGTCTACTGCATGGGTATGCAACCGCATGTGCAGTGGAGCATAATGTGTGGTATTACGCCAAAGTAAGTGACTATGCTCTACTTATAGAAGGTGACTGTGGTCGTCCTTTTGAACACTTTAGCCAAGTAATCTAACATCCTTATGTTTCGGAATAACTAGATGGGTTTATTATAAAATACTGTTTGTTACGTGATATGTGTTGTCATGTTTGATACTGTATCTATCGCCGACATGTGTCAATAGACTGATTCCCTTCTTCTCTAGGGCAGCGGTTTTGAAACAAAAGATCTATACCCATGAAGAGCAAGCATTTTCAAGAGATTAATTATCCCTCCATTTCTTATTTTTTCAACTCGATGGATGTAGATGGGTATGGGCAGCTGCTATACAGAACTGTACAAAAGAAATTGTTTGAACCACAAGAAGTCGGTTAAATTGTAGAATGATCCTTTCCTTGAGCAGAGGAAAACTGAGGTCATCTCCTATCTTTTTTGTTAGCTTTTGAGGCGCATAATGCCGTGAAGCGCTCTGCATATTCTTTGCATGGTGCATGCATGATGCATCAAAGCCTTTTTCTTGCAGCCACTTGAAAGAAGAATAATGCAACCCGAGACAACCTCAAACGTAATTCAACTCAGCATTTGTTATCTGATAGTGATGCGCAGGAGCGGTTTTGTCCACAACTATATCTCTCGATTCAAGAAAACTCAATTCAATTATACCCTATTCTGTAACCCATCACGGCGCAAAAATTCCAAATGCGGAATCTGCACATCCTCACATTCTCGTAACGACACACCTCTCTGTGCATCTTCCAATCTCATTCCTAGCCATCCCTGCTTTATAAGGGGAGACTCCTCTACTGGCTGGTACTGCTCACAAAGCGCCTGAGTGAAGAGCTCCCACATTTGTTTTTCTACATCGTAGCCTGCCATCGAGGTGGATCCCTCGTATAGTCGCCTATGAACACCGTCTTGATCTATCAGGGCGTCCGTTAGCGTGTACGGAATAAGCCGAGGCTGCGATAGCCGTAGAAATACAAGACGGTTGTTCTCCGGCGGGTTTACATCGTCCTTTTTGCGATAGTCTAGCGCAACGTCGAAATATGCAGTGGACGCACCAACCGTCTGTGGGCCTTGACGCACCTGGTAGTAGGAAGCATTCAAGACATGAGAAGCGGTGACGAAAACCTGATCTCCGCCATGTCTCTCTGAAAACAAACTATGGTAGTGGCTTGGGCCGTGAATGCTATAGTAGAGTGCAAGGTAGAGGGTTTGAGCGTGTCTCCTTTTGTCGAGCATCATGAGATTTCCATCCGTTTCCAGGATGGGTAGCAGATCGGCCGAGTCTGTCAAGTTGTAGACGGAAGAGTGAGGACTCCTCTCTGCGTTACTCGACCATGTAACAAGGCCAGTTGAGGTGAAGGCCTTAGAAGTGAAGAACTGGTCAGGGTTCTTGACCGGCATTGTATCGGCATCCAAGAATAAGATGCGCTCAAAGTGACTAGAGAAGAAGGCTAACGATTTCTGCTGTGTGTAGTCAACGGTAAACTTACTTCCTCTTGGAAGGTGTCTTTCTAAGTATATGCAACGAGCGTTCAGGTCCGGAAGAACCTGAGTGCAAAGCGTGGTTTCATCCTCATCAGGCGAAGGTATAAATACTTCAACGGGCAACTTGGACCCCAACGCTCTTAGTTGAAGAACAGTCATCATTGCAGGGAAGGAATAGTTTCCCTGTCCTATAATAACGATTCCTTCTCCCTTTATACTGTGTCTCTCTGCGTCGCCAAATACTTTCAACTCTTCGCCTTTCAGGTAGTCCACATACTGGTTGTGGCTATCGACAAAGTCTTCGGAGGGGCCAAGTTCTTGAATTTTGGAAAAGAGCCTGTTATAGGGGTTGGGCGTGACTTTGGAACTCTCTTTAAAGATGGCGGCGGCAAGGTTCATCTCTGCTATAAGAGCACTACTCTTGTCTTCTGTCAGGCAAACCTTGAAGAAGGTGAAAGTGAGCAAGATGGAGAGCAGACCGGCTGCAATAACAAGGCGTTTGACTTTTTTCATTCTGTGTACTAAACATGGGGAGGTGTAGCCTTTTATCTGGATTCACCGAGAGGAAATGATGCATCAGTTGCATATGTTGGCGACAGGTGCATTTGACTGGGGGTCTGTTTAAAGTGAGATTTGAAATGTTTGAAAAGTGAGAAATAGGTAGGGTTAGATGGATGATTTGGCAGTAACAGGCCTATTGATTCAGGACGATTTTTGATGTCAAATCATGGACTTGTGGGTAGATCTGAGGTGAGCCTCATGCAAGTGACTTGGGCGTTTGAACTTTATTTTTCGGTGGTTGCAGGAACCCGGGTTTGGGAGCCGGTAAAAGAGTGGTTGAAAAATGAGGAGTCTCTAGTTACTGAATGGCGTTATTATCAGTTTTTAAAGGCTAATTTTCTATTGATCTCGATCGAGGCATGGTGTGTTATATGCACGCTTATGCACAATCATGCATGCGTCTTTTCGTCAGATCTCGGCTTTCGTTGCGATTCACCAAATTTCAGTAGCTCCACTTTTCAAATCATGCATGGGCAATACTGATGGGCGTTCTGGGTCTATCATAGGTCTGCGGGATTTAAATTTACAGCCCGCCTTGGCATTTTTGATAGCCCCGCAAAGTGTAGTTTTAGTCTATTAACAATTTCAGTTCTGTGAGATGGTGATTTATGGAACGATCGATAGAAATGGTGCATTTCTGTAGAATAGTTCTATAGAACAATGAAATAGGAATAGCTACGCATTCGTTAGGGCTCCTTGGAACTTGCCATGAGAGTCAGACGATTTGGAGACAGTACGAACAATGGTTGATCAGCCTGCAAAGACAAAAGCTTTTGAATTACATATGGTGTCTCTGAGAGTTATTTAGGCAACTTGTGGAGAGTTCAAGGGACTCAATTCCCTTAGGTCGCACACATAGTACAATGTTAATTCTGTAAAGTCTATACAGGATATCACACACTTACATAGAACTTTTCACTGTGTGTGATTATACCATACTGCATAGAGAGGATAGTATATAGTTGTATCTCTCGCAGTCTCCAGAAAAGTGCTGACCAACGGTGACCTAAATACAAGTTGATACTATCAAGGGAGTTCTAAACTTCCAAACTTGTGGAATCCAGAATGCCTTTTCATTCGACACCAGGTCTAAACGAGAAGTGGGTGAGGGAATTGCTGCACTTTGGCAGGTGGACTAGAGAAAAAGGTATTCACATGATACTGCTTGCCGCAGAGCAAAGGTGATTCTTTAATTAGTATTCCACTAAATGAGGAGTGACGCAAGAGGTAGACATCCACTCGGCTTGTCCGGTTCACCGTAAAGACAATCTTTGGTGAGGCGTTCGAACCAGCCATTTTGTGCATGATTATGCATATCAATGCGCAATATGCATGCACTGTGAACCGTAAATAGCGGGCATGCCGTTGTGCGTCAAACACAACATAGGACAGAGGGTTTTGCTGGTTGAGATTTATGAGAAGTGATTTTTGAGTTGATTTGAGGGGATGGGCTATTTTTAGTATAAAAGACACTGCGGAGATTTGTGCTTCGGCAAGTCAGTTCCGCAATTTTCAATTGTTTTGATTGGTAGAATGTGTGTGGAAAGAGTTTTGGGACGTTCTCAAGGCTCTAGTACGCTTTAGAAAGTGTAACCCCGTCCGATAAAAGGGTCCCTTTAACGGTCTCATTGGGGGAGCTCTTCAGAGAGACCGCCCGTGGTTCTAAAGAGTATTTAACCAGACAATTGTGCCTCGGCCATCTTTTAAGATGAAAACACTTAGAAGTATACACACAACACAACTAGTTTTCGCCTACATAGACTGAACAAAGATGCTCAAGGCTCTGAAGCGAGATGACCACTATCAAAGATCATCTCTAAAGCGACAAATCTTAGATCGAACGTTGTACACCACCAGCGTAGAATGGGTAGGTTTGATAATTGAAACGTAGTCGGCTATAAGTTAAGATCTCTGAATTTAATTACCAATCAACCTTAAGATCATCTCTTCCGCTTCGCTCAGAGATGATTCGCTCAGAGATGATAATCGCGCACCTGGTGATGTCCAATAAACGTGCAGCGGGGTTACCCCACGGGAGGGAGTTTTTCCGGCGCAGCAACGGTCGGAAAATCTTTTCGGAAAAAGAAACGACAAACTTACACCACATACACAACCACCACCACATGAACCCAGAAAAATCAGACAGACCGTACAAATGTCCCATGTGCGAAAAGGCCTTCCACCGGCTAGAGCACCAGACCCGCCACATTAGAACCCACACCGGAGAAAAGCCCCACCACTGCACGTTCCCCGGTTGTGTCAAAAAGTTTTCCCGGTCGGACGAGCTGACTCGTCATTTAAGAATCCACTCTAACCCAACTACAAGAAAGTCTCGTAAGCAGCAAAGCAGAAATACACCCTCCACGTTTGAAGGCCAACCGGTCTACCCACAGCCGATGCCGGTCTATCTCATACCCCAGAACCAGTTTCAACACCAGCAGATGATGGCCGTTTCTCAACAGAACGACGGTGGAGGGATTACGTACGGTATCCCGATAAACGCTCCTCCTCCGCAGAACCAACCGTACCAGTCTTTGCCATCGTCCCCCACGGGGTACCACTCATCCTTTGCCCAAACGTTTGCGCCACCGTCTTTACCGACATCTCCACAGCCGTTCTCAAGTGTGAAATCCACTCCGTCCTTGACAAACTACTTCAAAGACGTGAAACGGATATCGCCGCCCGGGTCGCAGATGCTTTCAAAGAACCCATCTTCAAGTTCGCTTCATTCTATGAACTCGCCGAGTGGTACCCAATTTGGAATGAGCTCGTTCCAAAGACTCACTCCTCTGCGTCAGCCGTCTAACAATTCGATCACTATGGGTAACTCTCTGAATGGGTCTAATAGTACTCAAAACCCTTCTTTTACGAATATAAACGACGCAAACTGGCACCGGAAAAAGTCTAGACCCAACTCGCCTTCGTCGGAACAGATTAACAAATCAATGGCGATTTTCAATATAACCTCACCCAACGAGACCCCGCTCTCGACCCCACTGCATTCTCCAACACTCAAACCACAGAACCCGTCGGTTCAGCTGCCACCGCTCCGTTCCACCATCACGTCGTCCGACCCGATCGACGATAAGCTGAAGGAGAAGCTTAACAAGTCCTTCTCCAGCCTGGACACCATAAGCTCCAAGCGCAGATCAGAATTCTCCTTGTCCGAGGGTCCGCGGAAAAGCAACGACACGGTCAACCTGCCCAGTCTGTCTTCGGTTGTGAGCAGAGACGAACGGCCAAGGGCTTTCACCGTTGGAGAGCAGTTGTCGAGGTAAGTGAAGAGTTTACAGCATATTCCATTTTATAGACAAGTCTACTTTGAGTTAATTTATATTGCGACGAAGCGAAGCTGAGAAGCCATTACTTTATTCCGCAGCGAAAAGCATATGTAAGAGTGACGCGAAATTCAGATTGTGTCACGCATCCAAACACCTTGGGACGTAATGAATAGTTTCCAGAACCATTTGACAACATTTCCCTTTGTTACTTCATTCTTTGTAGACGTTGCAGAATACGTAAGTGGAATTGGATACTAACAATTGTAGCACGTAAGTCCTAAAGCCTATTTGTGGTCCAGTATAATAGCGTACTGGATGGGAAGCAATGAAGAGGTACACTACTACCTGCTTCTAAGTAGTGACTACGGTGTCCTACGGAAAGAGATCGATTCGAGATCAGTCGGCTCTCTTAGCACAAGTCCATTATGATGATCGGTCCATCGCTCCATCGATTGACCGCATATGCTTACAACATACGCGTGGGGTTACATAATAGTACTTCCTCAGGAAGGCCAGATTGGCCTGCGGTTACATAAAGGGTAACCTGAATTTCTCTTGGTGAATTTTGATCGGAGACATCCGATATCAGATTCAGATAGCTATAAGCTATTGGCTGCTCCTCGTACATCCGAGGAGACAAGCGCTGAACGCGGCTCTAGCCGCTTGATGTGCATGAGTCTTTGCCAAGTCGGTCCCGGAATAAAATTCGGTGTACCAGGGCTTATTCGAATGACCCAATTGAATGATTCTAACAGCGGTATTAATGGGGGAAGAAAGAAATGGCTGCACACAGACGGTAGACGTATAAGTGTCAGCATTGAGTAAGTATTTAACATAACAAAACATACTACGTAACAAACAGCGTTATACAATAACCCCAGCTAGTTACTCCGAAACATAAGGAGGGAAGTTTACTTGGCAAACCTGTCCACTTCCAGGAAGGAAAATGACGACTGTAGTCGCCTTCTGGAAGTAGTGATCTGAGCATAGTCACTCACTTCGGCATAAGACCAAACATTATGCTCCACTGCATATGCGGATGCATACGCATGCAGTAGACCGCATAAAGACCAAACTGTGTCATATGTGAGGAGTTAAACCAAAAGACCTAAACAACGGTCGCTCCATTGGCCGACGAGGCCTGGTATTGTATTCACAACCCGAATCTCCCATGGGTGAAGTTCTTGCCTAGTCATCTAGCCAGATATCAGTTGTCGGGCCAATATCATCAAGCCCCAGTCCTTATTACATAAGACACCATACCGAGGGTTCGCGCCCTCGGTTTGGATACACAGACAACACTGATTGGCCAATATGACAAGGCACTATGCATAATGCATAAAAGGGAGAATTGGCAGCAAACTACTGGCGGTATATAAAGAGGCAACATTCCTCTCTGATATATCCAATCCAATTCAATCAGGACAACTTGGTTGTTTCTCTATATAGAAGATAATACCTATTTTACACCCATCTACAATGGCAACTAACGAGAATAGTAGTAGCTCCCCAGTGAGACCCATCCATGATGAAGGTGACCCAGCCATGGCTGGTCCCTCATCTCATCAGCTTTAGTGTTGAGTGAGTCTCCTGATTACGACTTCCTGTAATGGCTTCAGCCATACTAGAAATATTATTGATTGAGGCTATGCCCATACCCTTTGTAGCGCCCGGATATCACCGTGTCAGCCATATTATTGTTTGTATTTCTTTTGAGAGAAGTGTGGAGATTAGATAAATAGGTTATAGATGTATTTCAATATGGTGTTAAGGGAGCCCGGGCGGTGTTTGAAAGGAGGGCATTCACATACCGTAAGAGATTTGGTACACATTTTATCGTTTGTAGAACTTCTTACGCTGACCAGATCGCTTACTACAGGCTTTAAATATATTTACCGTGTTTTTGTTTCGCTGCTATGGGAAGCTACTTATAAGTTTTGCATAATTACTTTTAATGCTTAACAGGACACTGGCAATTTTTTTTTCAAACCTGGTTCCTATAATTAATATTCCTTCATCCTTTTGATCATGTTGCGACTTGCAATAAATTCAGAAAAATCTGTCATCTCAATAACTTTGACAGCTAAAGACTCAGTCTGAGGGGAAGGGATCTTTCAGGTTAACGAAGAATGCTGTTTTCTTCATATCTGTCATTTCCGTTTTGAAAAAAATTGCTGAGTGTTTATTTTCCGAAGAAAACAGAGTCATTTTACGGCGCCAATAACTGCGATCGCTGTAAGCATATGTAAGGATGTGTGACGCTCGATCTGTGACGCATCCAACCACCCTGGACCCTTAAATAGTCCCCTTGTAGTCATCCTATGATCTACGACGTGTCATTCCATGTTAAGCTATGGGTAGGGTAATATCATTGAATATAGCTATATAGTCATCTCAGTTTGAATATTAGCAAAAAACGCTGAAGGGAAGAATATGGTGAACATAAAATTGCTCCCCTTCCAAATAGAAGTGCGACACACACAGTGTCCGTCCCACTAAGTAGTGTTGACTTGAGCGTCCCATCAACTAGCAGCACTTAATGAAGCTCAAATATCAAGCGAACAACAGAAAACTAAGAGTGTCTCTTGCCAACAAAAGATTTTCTTTGCTGTTAGACATAATTCAGTAATAGAACGTAGAACGGCTCAGGTAAGAATCGAACCTAGGTAACTTTAATTTAGGTGTGTTGCCACAACACCGGAAAGCCTTACATTGGCTGGGGTACCACAATTCCAGTTCCCAGTTGTGAAAGCATATATCATACTCCAAAATGGAAAGAAGGAACTTTGCACCATTCGAAATCTCTCCCCTGGTACACTTTACTTTTGCTATGTCCATTTTAAGGCGCTTTAAATCGGGAGATCAGATCCCAACCCTACAAAAAGATCACAATAATGATCAGATTGCAAATGCACTTTATCTAGGATATCCCTAGATCTCAACTGATAGGGTTAACCCTTACATTATGTAGTATGTTTTGATAGTTACTCTAATACTGACGCAATATGTTTATTGCAACGACGCGTAAGCTGAGAAGCTATGATTCATTCCGCAGCAAGAAGCATGTGTAAGGATTCGTGTGATGCAGACGGATTATGCCACGCATCCGAACACCTTAGCGGCTTGAACGTCCAGAACCTAATCTCACAACTTTTCCTGTGTTACATCATTCTTTGAAGTCATCCTAGGATCTACGCCATGTCATTCCATGCAATCAGTTACACTTTCTCGACTGCTGCATACTATACATGCCAATGGTAGCCTACTCGATAATGTACATGGTGTATCCTCTACTTCGTATAATGGTGAACTTTTATTCTTGCGAAACGGAACATTACTC
>JAJLWQ010000196.1:0-12188 GCA_030570875.1 Citeromyces matritensis
AAAAATATGCACAATGTCTCTTTAACCACAAAATGATACCTTTAGGAAGTGTAATTTACACAGCGGTAAAGCCCATTTTCAAAATCTACTTAATCATGGGCGTCGGTTACTACTTGGCCAAAAGAAACGTTTTAACGGTGGACACATGTCGCAATATCTCAGATATGATCATAACGGTTATCTTGCCGTGCCTTGTTTTCAACAAAGTTGTGAGCAACATTGAGAATTCCGACATCAGGCAAATAGGAATCATTGTGTTGACTTCGGCATTACTATTTGCCGTCGGGGCGGCATTTGCTGGAGTTGTGGCTTTCTTCCTGCCGTGTCCCAAAAATTGGAGAGGAGGGTGCATTGCCGTAGGACTATTACCCAATATTTCTGATTTGCCCATTGCGTATATCCAAACACTGGCAACGGGATCGGTCTTTTCAGAGAAGGAAGGGAATAGAGGTGTAGCGTACGTAATCATCTTTTTAGCCTGCCAAACTTTTGTACAGTTCACCTGCGGAGGGTACAAGTTGATTGAGCGAGACATGAAACGTGTGTCCGATAGTGAGTCTTTAAATGAGACGAAAGCGAGCGAGAAAAAAAGTGTCAATGCATCTCGTAATGAGTCTGACGAAGAGAGTAGTTCGCACCAGGTCTCTCCAACCAACTCTATCCCACACTCTTTTCATGAACAGGAAGACCCGCACTCTGAATTCTACAACATGTTCCGCAATAGAACAAATAGCACCAGCAGTCGTGGGAGGTCCACTCAACGACGCCTTTCTGAGAGCTCAATACGTAATTACAGTCTCCGCCAACTTCCCTCGCAAACACTCAACGATGTCGTACACGAGTATTCACAGTACGACTCTTTGAAAAGGGGCCAACATGAGGCTTCTGTTGGAGGGATGACGGATCTGTCTTTGAAAAAATCAGAAAGAGCTGATGGTTTAGAGAAGAGTTCTTTCAAGCAGTCCGTTGTGGATTTCTTTAAAGGGTTTTTGGAAAGTTGTCTACGTCCCGCTTCTCTATCGCTCATCGTCAGCATCGCAATCGCCATGATTCCGTGGGTGCAGAATCTATTTGTCACCACTTCTCAGGCAAATATACCAAATGCACCCGATAATCTTCCTCCGTTGAGTTTCCTTATGGACTTTGCCTCGTATATAGGAGCAGCAGCGGTTCCCTTGGGATTGCTAATGCTAGGAGCCACCATCGCACGTTTGCATATCAAGGACATGCCTTTACGGCTTTGGCAAGTGCCCGTGTGTTTGACTCTGATTCGGCTGGTCATCATGCCTGTGATTGGCGTATTGTGGTGTACAAAGTTGAACCACATAGGCTGGTTTGACGGTGACAAGATGTTGCAATTTGTGTGCTCTTTAAATTGGGCTCTACCTCCAGCTACGTCTCTTATATACCTGACCGCCTTTTTCACGCCTCCAGATTCAAAGGAACACGTCCAGATCGACTGCTTGGCCATCACTTATGTGGTGCACTATGCGGTTTTGTGCGTGAGCCTGCCCTTTGTGAACTCGTATGTTATCAAGGAGTCGTTGGGGTATTGATCATTTCTGAAGCGAAGCGGAAGAGATGATCTTGATTTGTGGGCGATCGATCTTAAGATTGATTTCGGCTGATTCTCTTCAAAGATGATCGTAAGAATCAGGTTTCGCTTCATTACTTGGCCAGCTATTTCATGTGGCGAGAATAATATATATCATTTACATGGTATGGCTCCTCTGCGGAGAATGTGAGCACCACAGTGGTCCTAAATTTACTCATGCGGCATGAGTTGATGATGACCAGAATAAAAAGAGCTTGAAAAGTACCTTATATGGTCATGGGGTATTCAATGTGCGGAAGACTGATTTCCAGACACGAACTTGACTGAAAAAGTCTTGTCAAGCTTTGTTAATTCATTGAATGAACCAAATAGTGTGGCCCACTCAGTTGCAACGGTTTACATGCTGATGGGACGAAGATGACTATACTTCTGGAAAGATTATAGCCTCGTGCGCATTATGTAAAGCCAAGTATACTGTTGGATGCCGTTTTTTGTTTCGAAGGGATGGGAGCAAATTGACGAGGTTGTTCATCTCGTGAGTAAATTGATGAACTGATTCTATAGCAGCAGTAAAACAGCAGCCTCAAAAGGTTTTAAAAGTGGGCAGGAAATTACAATAGAGCCATGTTGGTTAACCACCTCGGCAGTAACGCTATTTGCATGACTTCTGTGTTGTCCTATATACGAAAGTGGCTGTCCTATTCGAAAAATGACATGTGAGGTTGATCTAGTACTAGCAATTATATATCGCTTCAATTTATCAATTGGGATTAATCCATGCCATCACTGGGACGCTTCCGTTTGTCAGATCAATGCTGCCACATACCATTTGCTGCGATTCTTCTCCCCGAGGAAAGACATTTGTAAGTCTACAACTTTATAAAACTAGCTGAATTAACAGAGGGATGTGGCAATGAGTGAATGCACCGGAGTGAGCTAAAAATAAACTAAATCCTACACGTCTTTATATATCATGGCCAATTTTCTTTTTCATGGCTATTCTCGCGTTTCTTTTCCTATGCGCGGCTGAAGAACTGGGGGCAACGAATCGGTAAATACGATTTAGGACAAATTTCTTGCCGTTTGTCATAGATCCCTCACACTGAATAGATAATAATGATGTCAAGAGCAGAATAGAAAAGCCAGTATTCTTATGAGACAAAATTCTTATGAGACAAAATTCTTACAGGATAAAAAACTGCAGCAAACGTCAAGGTGAGTATAATGATCAAACCTATACAACAGAAAGCAATTTGTTAGAACTCATGTTCTATATAAAGCTCACGTGACATTAAGTGCATGAAGATGCATATCGTTCATGCACGCTAGACTATATAAATAGCTTTTATATCTCTCATTACTTAGAGTGAGTCCGAATATATCTTAGTGCCCATAGTACCCGTTTTATCAAAATTCAAAAGGCTCTATTTGGAGAAAAAACGCAAGATTGCCAACTTTTAAAGTGAGTGAGAATCCCTCATTACTGCAATACTTTTATAGATTCTATCGCGCAAAACAGTAGAAAGGGTTTAATCGTCAAGTCTTGACGTAAAAGAGATATCCAATCTCGCACTTGCTCAAGATGCAACAGGATCCTTTCCAGACTATCACCTCAAAGCACACTGTTTCAGATAAAGAAATATTTGTTTATTGATGCCCATTTTGGCCAACTTGATGTATTGCATGGCCATTTTTTGAAAAGAATAAAAAAGAGTGATTTCCTTTAAGTGTACATCGTGCACTATATAATACCCAAATGCCTAATTAAAACTTATATACAACGAGATCATTTTTCAACATTTTAGCCTGTTTAATAGATGCAAAGAGATGGTATATAGAGACCTTATATTTGCGACGAAGCGAAAGCTGAGATGCTGAAGAAGCATATGTAAGGATGTGTTTGCAGCTTCCTACGATCTACGCCATGTCATTCCATCAAGCAAATATTTATACCTTCTCGATCGCTGCATGCTATACTCGCAAACGATGGAGTACTCGATATTGTATGTAAGGGCGTAACCTCTACTTTGCGTAATGGTAACCTTTAATTCTTGCGAACGGAAAATCGTAAACATCAACTGTCGATACCAAATATTTAATTTGTTATTTCGTTTATTCTGTTCTCAAAACTTTGTAACTACTTTTGCCTCTCCCTTTTCTTTTTCTTCAAGTACTGCTCCTACAGCTGACTCTTATGCTGCTGCTAGTGAACGGAGACGTTAACTCACTCGCGAGAGAATGACAAGACTACGTGAGAGACGTAGATCGTCTAATTCTCAGAGTCAGGAAACTGCTGCTTCTCACACTCTTCTCCTGCAAGCCGATCAACCCTCCTCTTCTCCTGATCAGTACTTCTCTCCCCATCAATTATTAGCTCTGTAATGTATGTCTTGGGAAGACACTCTGCCCTCCCAAACGCGCAACGTTGGTAAAGAGCTTTATTCCGATATGCTGTTTTCAATCTCTGGACGCTGTAGGAGGTGCACGTATAAAAGAAAAGGGAACAGTTTCAACCAACTCATCTAATGCTGATCCTGGCTAATTGACAGATGAGTTCAGAGGTTTGATAAAGGATTACATTCACAGAGGAGCTTCTTGTTGCTCGTTGCTCTCCCCTTATAAGAAACTGGATGACGAGAGGGCACGGGTAAGTAAAGTGCACCGGCAATGTCATTAATTTCTCACAACAAATTTCGTCTTTAGCTGTTCAGCTTCCAAGAGCTCCTGAAGAAGTTGAGGTTTTACTTTTCAGAAACGCAGATTTTGATCTTCTGAAACCTCAAAGATTCTATAGTCTGTAAATCAGAGGTGATCACTGAAGCGTATCAAATGATCGTACGACGTGATTGTTTTTCTTTTCTACAAATGACATTGGTCTGTGGTTATGAGGAGTGAGATCATTGAAGCGTAAAAGGCATCATTCGCGCTATTTTAAAACAGCTTGGAGGGTTGAATCTTTTACTGTTGACTTAGTATCATTATTACCGCAGTCCGCCCTTGTTCGTTGATTAGCCCAAAATGGTTCCTGTAATGGTTCCTTTGAAACTCGCTTTGGGTGTGAGAATTAATAAACGGCAAGGGCTACCACTCGAGAAAGCCACTGGTGGTACTGGAAACTATAAATCAGACTGCCTTTCGCGTTGTCAAGGGCGAAGGCTGAAGAAGTACGGATAGCCACTTTTGACTTTTCAAAAATTGAACCACGCAAGAACAGCTATGCTCAGAAAGAAGAATGGTTGAAAATGAAAGGCTCCTCAAGATTGGTTACTGATCCATTCACATTGGCAGGAGATGTTGTGACACCCTTCGTCACAACCGGACACCACCATGTGAGCCACAACTATTAACAATAGCCTTAATCTACGTAGTAAGAGGATCAACTCTAGAAGTCCATTGTCCTTTATCAGAGTCGAATCGAGAATGATCAATTGCAATCCTGGAAATACAAGAGACGCTTACACAACAACCTTATACGTAAGTAGCCAAAAGATCCAAATGCTCTAGCTGTTAGATCAGGATAACCCAGAATCAAGGTCATCTCTCCCGCTTCGCATCAGAATACTGTAGCCCAACAGCCCAGCACATGGGAACCAAAGTGTGGAGCTAAAGATCTGCATTGAGGTTATCTAACTGCATCACCTGCGTGCATGAAAGGCGAATCTAGAAGATAAGCTTAGGTAGAGAGAATTTGAATGAATTAATTTAAATAGCTCAGATAATCTGTCAACTATAATAGATCACAAACTTTTATTACCCTCAAGACCATCTCTTCCGCTTCGCTTCAGAGATGCTCAGAGATGTCAATTGATGCTTACATAATTCCAACAACCCAACAACTTACCCAAATAAAAATGAGTTTCGCACGACGCGACGATTGGTAAAAAGACCGTGTTGCATACGTTTAGAAAAAACAAACCATGTCACACAACATTAACAGGCCCTTAGTGCTGAACCATGGATCACTTGAGTCAACCATTCTAATTCCCACCTCCAATTACCATTTCTACCAACAATTGAGAGATGGGTTCAACACGTCTCTACCAGATGCTACTGAAGGTTTTGCCAGTGACGAGGAGCCGAGCTCCAAGGCTGAACTTTTAATGAAATTTTTGGGATACATTGTTGAGTCTAATTTGAACCTGGATGAGAAAAAAGAGGCTGTTTTGTTAGTGCTCAATGATTTTGAGACTAGATTTCTCTCAAAAGCAGATATCCACACTTTGGCAGCCAATGCTTTGCTCAACGAAGAGTTCCCCACTTCGCTTTTCAAAGTTAAGGAAAATCTTATCAGAAACTACTATTTGGGCAAAACCTTTTTAGACCCATCTTTTGGGATTATGAACGCACATCTTGACGAGGTGAAGGCTTCGCTTTTCAAAGCCGCTCTAAACGGAGATGCACTTGTGCATGCTATTTTTGGCGGTCAAGGTAACACAGACGACTATTTCGAGGAATTGCGTGAAATCAACCGTATCTACCATGGATTGGTTGGTGATTTACTCACAAAGTGTCAAGATAAAGTCAAGACGCTCATTAGATCGCATCCAGACGCGAAAAAGGTTTACACACAGGGATTCGATCTTTTGGGATGGCTGGACTCGGAAGACAAGACTCCAGACTCTGACTACTTGCTCTCCATCCCAGTCTCGTGTCCTCTGATCTGTGTCATACAACTGTGCCACTATGTAGTTACATGTCGTGTGCTTGGTCTGACTCCAGGCAACGTTAGCTCGTTGCTCAAGGGTGCCACAGGTCACTCTCAAGGTCTTGTGACCGCTGTTGTTGTTGCCGCGGCCGATTCATGGGAATCCTTTGAGAAACTAGCTCTTCAGGCCGTTGAACTGCTTTTCTACATTGGCGTAAGATGTTTGCAAGTGTACCCAAACACCTCGCTGCCACCGTCAATGTCTCAGGACTCTGTCGAGAACTCGGAGGGGAAACCTTCGCCAATGCTGTCGATCAGCAACTTGTCGTACGACCAGGTTTCCAAGTTTGTATCAGAGACAAACACCCACTTGCCTCAGGAGAAGCACATTGACATCTCGCTGATCAACGGAGCGCGTAATTTGGTAGTCACAGGTCCTCCGCAGTCTCTGTACGGTCTGAATTTGAGTTTGCGCAAGGCGAAAGCTCCTTCTGGTTTGGACCAGGCTAGAATCCCTCACAGTGAGCGTAAACTGAAATTCTCGTCTCGTTTCCTGCCTATCTTGTCTCCCTTCCACTCTCATCTCCTGGCCCCCGCTACAGAGAAGGTTGTACAGGACATTGAGAAGGCTGGACTGGAGTTTGAGAGCTCGGATTTGAAGATCCCCGTCTACGACACGTTTGACGGATCCGACTTGCGTGAACGCAACTCGTCCATCGCCGCAAGACTCGTGGAATGCATCACGCAGCTTCCAGTCCACTGGGAAAAGGCCACCACTTTCCAAACGACCCACTTGCTCGATTTTGGTCCTGGCGGGTCATCCGGACTCGGTGTCTTGACCCACAGAAACAAAGACGGAACAGGCGTCCGTGTAATCATCGCCGGTGTGCTTGACCAAGACCCAGAAGACTCAGAGTACGGCTACAAGCAAGAGCTCTTTGACCGTGTTCACCAGGTCAAGTACTCACCCAACTGGCTCAAACAGTTTTCTCCTAAACTGGTTAAAACACCTTACAAGACGTACGTCGACACCAAGTTCTCTCGTCTATTAGGAAGAGCTCCGTTGATGGTACCCGGTATGACGCCATCCACCGTTTCGCCAGATTTCGTTTCGGCCACTCTGAACGCTGGCTACCACATTGAGTTGGCAGGCGGAGGGTACTTTACCTCGCCAATGATGAAGGCGGCCCTTCAGAAAGTGGTGGACCAAGTGGAACCAGGAACCGGTGTTTCCGTCAACCTCATCTACGTCAACCCAAGAATGCTGCAATGGGGGATTCCGATGATCAAGGAGCTCCGCGACATGGGATTCCCACTGCAGTCCTTGACCATTGGTGCAGGTGTGCCCTCGTTGGAAGTGGCTACCGAGTACATTGAAACTCTTGGGCTTACGCACTTGGGTCTCAAACCAGGTTCCGTCGACGCTATTCACCAGTGTATCGCCATCGCCAAGGCACACCCCAAGTTCCCTATCGTTGTGCAGTGGACCGGAGGAAGAGGCGGTGGTCACCACTCGTTTGAAGACTTCCACCAGCCGCTCCTCCAGATGTACACCAAGCTCAGAAGATGCTCCAACATTGTTCTTGTGGCTGGGTCCGGGTTTGGGTCTGCCGAGGACTCGTTCCCGTACATCTCAGGAACATGGTCAACCGTTTTTGACTACCCAGAGATGCCGTTTGACGGTGTTCTTTTCGGGTCGCGTGTGATGACCGCGCTTGAGTGCGAAACCTCCAAGGCGGCCAAACAGGCCATCGTGGACTGTCCCGGTGTTTCTGACGCAGAATGGGAAAAGACTTACAAAGGCCCAACCGGAGGCATTGTCACCGTGAGATCTGAAATGGGTGAGCCTATCCACAAGATTGCCACTCGCGGTGTCATGCTGTGGAAGGAGCTCGACGAGACCGTTTTCAACCAGCCGAAAAACAAGCTTTTGGGCGTGTTAGAGGCAAAGAAAGATTACATCATCAAGAAGCTAAATGCAGACTTCCAGAAGCCGTGGTTTGGCAAAAACGCAAATGGACCTTGCGACTTGCAGGAAATGACCTACCAGCAAGTGGCTGAGCGCCTTGTAGAGCTCATCTATGTGCGCAAGTCGCACCGCTGGATCGACCTCTCTTCGCGTAACTTGGTGGGTACCTTTTTGCGCAGAGTTGAAGAGCGTTTTGCAACTTCCAAGAAACCAGCTGTGCTTCAGTCTTTTAACCAACTTGAAAAGCCAGACGATGTCTTGAAAGCGGTTTTCGAAGCTTACCCAGCGGCAACCACTCAGCTCATCAACGAGGAGGATTGCGACTACTTTTTGATGTGCTGCGAGTCCCCGGCTCAGAAACCAGTTCCCTTCGTTCCTGTATTGGGTCCTAAGTTTGAATTCTTCTTCAAGAAGGACTCTCTATGGCAGAGTGAGGACCTCGAAGCCGTTGTTGACGAAGACGTGCAGCGTACCTGTATCCTGTGCGGTCCTGTAGCTGCCAAATACGCCAACAAGGTGGACGAGCCCATCAAGGAAATCCTCGACGGCGTGCACGACGGAATGATCAAGTACTTGCTTGAAGAAAAGTACTTTGGAGACGAATCTAGAGTGCCAAAATTGGACTACTTTGGACCGGATTCTCACATCGCACGCGATTACCAATCTGCACTCAAAAGAGTCGAGTCGCTGTGTGGAGCTTCTGAGTACTCTGTCGGCCAAATTGTGCCTAACGAGGACGACTGGTTCAAGGTGCTTGCTGGGCCTGTGTTGAACTGGCGTCACGCATTCTTCTCGTCTCAGCGTCTTGTCCAGGGAAGTCTACACGTTGCCAACCCTGCTCGCCAGGTTTTCTCACCCCGCGAGAATACGCTCTTGAGAGTTGAAAACAACAAGATCTCTCTGTTTGAGAGCCAGCACGGAAAGGTTAAAGAGGTTGCTACTGTTTCTCTTAAGGGTTCTGTCATTCTGATGCAGCTCATTGAGCACCGCACCGCAGACGGTAACCCCGTTGCTCTGCCCTTGGAGTACAACTACAAGCCGCAGGACGGGTTTGCACCAATCGTCGAAGTGATGGAGAACCGTAACGAACGCATCAAGAAGTTCTACTGGCACTTGTGGTTCGGTTCCTCGGTTCCCTTTGAGATTTCGTACTCGGTACACGACCCCATCGAGTCTGGAGCCGTTGAGATCACCCAACAGCAGATTGCCGACTTTACCCACGCTGTGGGAAACTCGTGCGAAGCGTTTGTGTACAGAGCCGGAAAGGAGACACTGGCTCCAATGGACTTTGCCATTGTTATTGGCTGGAAGGCCATTATGAAGGCCATCTTCCCATCGAGCGTGGACGGAGACTTGCTCAAGTTGGTTCACTTGTCCAACGGGTACAAGTGCTTTGAGTCGCTCAAAGTGGGCGACGTTGTTTCGACGTCTGCCGAGGTGCGTTCCGTCGTGAACCAGGCCACCGGCAAGACGGTTGAAGTTGTCGGCACGCTGATCCGCTCCGACGGCGTTCCTGTGATGGAGGTGAGCTCTTCCTTCTTCTACAGAGGAAAGTACACCGACTTCAACAACTCGTTTGAGAAGAAGAGCGAGTCACCGGCTCAAGTCAAGTTTGAGTCTCCGCGTGACGTTGCCGTTCTCAAGTCCAAAGAGTGGTTCCACCTCAACGACGAGTCTACAAACTTGCTTGGAGAAACGCTCACCTTCAAGTGCCAGTCTGAAATCTCGTACAAGAACGAGTCTGTGTTTTCCAGTGTCACCACCACCGGAGTGGCCCTCTTGGAGCTTCCCTCTAAGGAAGTTGTTCAAGTTGCCGAGATCCTGTACGAAGCAGGAGAGACCCACGGCAACCCTGTTATCGAGTACTTGAACCGTGCCGGTTCCTCTTTGGAGCAGGCTGTGATGTTTGAGAACGCAATTCCGATCGGGTCTGAGATCACCTCAAAAGCACCAGGCACAAACGAGCCGTACGCTTTGGTTTCAGGCGACTACAACCCGATCCACGTTTCGCGTGTCTTTGCATCGTACGCCAACCTCCCAGGCACCATCACCCACGGCATGTACTCGTGCGCCAGTGTGCGTGCTCTCGTCGAGACATGGGCCGCTGACAACGTGGCTGCCAGAGTGCGTGCTTTCAAAGCAGACTTTGTCGGTATGGTTCTCCCTAACGAGGTGCTCGTCACGTCGATGGAACACGTTGGTATGGTTAACGGACGCAAGATTGTGCGTGTAGTAACGGCCAAACAGGCATCCGGTGACACCGTTCTTCAAGGAGAAGCAGAAGTCGAACAGCCAGTCTCCACTTTTGTCTTTACCGGACAAGGTTCTCAGGAGCAGGGCATGGGTATGGACCTTTACGGGTCGTCGGAAGTTGCTCGTTCCGTGTGGGACCGCGCAGACTCGCACTTTGTCAACAACTATGGGTTCTCCATCCTGGACATTGTGCGTAACAACCCAACTGAGTTGACTGTGCACTTTGGCGGTACAAAGGGAAGAGCCATCAAGGAGAACTACGTCTCGATGATGTTTGAGACTGTGGCTGACGACGGCTCTTTGCGTTCTGAAAAGATTTTCAAAGAAATCACAGAACCAACAACCTCGTACACTTTCCGCGCAGCTTCCGGACTGTTGTCGGCTACTCAGTTCACACAGCCAGCTTTGACTCTGATGGAAAAGGCCTCTTTCGAAGACATGAAGGCCAAGGGACTCGTTCCTGCCGACTCTATGTTTGCCGGTCACTCGCTTGGTGAGTACTCTGCATTGACCTCACTCGGTGACGTTATGCCTATCGAGTCGCTCGTTGATGTGGTCTTCTACAGAGGTATGACCATGCAAGTGGCGGTGCCTCGTGATCACCTCGGCCGTTCCAACTACTCCATGTGCGCCGTCAACCCTTCGCGTGTGTCTGCCTCTTTCAACGACAACGCTTTGAGATTCGTCGTGCAGCACATCTCCTCGCAAACAGGATGGCTTCTCGAGATTGTCAACTACAACGTGGAAAACTCGCAATACGTCACTGCCGGTGATCTGCGTGCCCTTGACACTCTCAGCAACACTCTGAACGTTATCAAGCTTCAAAAGATTGACTTGGTCAAGCTGCTCGAAAAGATGCCATTGGAGAAGGTTACTGAGCACCTCACAGAGATTGTAGGAGAAGTGGCCAAGAAGTCTGTGGCCAAGCCTCAGCCTATCGATTTGGAACGTGGGTTTGCATGTATCCCTCTCAAGGGTATCTCTGTGCCTTTCCACTCTTCCTACTTGCGCTCCGGTGTCAAGCCGTTCCAGAGATTCCTCATTAAGAAGATCCCCAAGTCTGCCGTCAAGCCAGCCAACTTGATCGGCAAGTATATTCCTAACCTCACTGCTAAGCCGTTTGAGATCACAAAGAAGTACTTTGAGGATGTGTATGAGTTGACCAAGTCTGAGAAGATTAAGTCTATTCTGGACAACTGGGAGTCGTATGAGAGTTAGATCGAAGAGATCATTGAAGCGTAGCGAAAATGATCAAAGAGATCTTATGAGTGTGTTATTTAAATATTGATAGATTTTTGAATTTTTACTCTCAAGCGAAGCGAAGAGATGGTCAAACCTGTAACCACATCATTGGGTGTCATTTATCACCTTAAGATTCATTGCGACGAAGCAAGGCTATTATGAACAAGTCGCGTATGCAATGTCACATATAAGTGCGAAGGTTTGCCTGATGAGTATACAGTAATAGTTGCATGAAATCATGCAGCAACTTGCATTTCGACCGTGTTTATGCATGATCACAAAATCATAACCAAATTGTCTCTTACCGTGCATATTTTCCGTACGACTTTTACTGTGTTGTAGCCCCTTAAAATCACGTTTTCTAAATAACTATAGGTCCAACATCATAGGTTTCATCTGCAAGATTGATGTCAACAACATCATTATCTCTTGGAGCAAAATCCGGGATTAACACAGTTGAATCGAGTTGCCGGCACCCGGATGACTGCCTTGCAACAAGAGCGAGCAGTTCCTTCTTCAACCTT
>JAJLWQ010000197.1:0-13455 GCA_030570875.1 Citeromyces matritensis
TTGAACAAGTTTGACAAGAGCTCTGTCTTTAAGCAGTTGAGTGAGATTGATAAAGTCGACCCGTCAAATAGACTGGTGAGTCACAATACCAATAACAATAACTATGCGCACGACGAGATGGTTTTGAAACCGAAATCCGATACATGGAATGAGCCCATTGGAAAGTCGATAGTACAACCCAAAAAACAACTCCCACCACAATATGCTCCCTCCAGAACCCCCACTCCGTCTCACAAATTCTCCATGATCAACGCGGCCAAAGAGGCCATCCCGCTGTGCTCTCCGGTCCAACTTTTGGAGATTGAGAGGGTCTCCATCGAGGAGTACTCCCTCACGCAGGACCTTATAACGGAAAACTGCGCCAGGGGAGTCTGCAAATTGGTACTGGACATTCTCGGCGGTAAAGCAGGTAGAATATCTAACGGTAACCATAATGCCCCGCCTCTGGCTCTTATTTTGGTGGGCAACAATAGATCCGGGTCACGTGCTCTCGCTGTGGGCAGACACCTCATCAACCACGGAGTGCGTGTAATTGCCATTTGTGCTGTAGACGAGCAGGAGGACGAATTGATTTCCACTGTCTCTAAGCAGTTGAACCTATTCACCAAGTTTGGTGGCAAGACGGCCAAGGGCCTTAAAGAGTTGAAGAAAATGCTATCAAAACTAGACTCGCCCTTGGAGTTTGTTCTTGACGGACTGCAGGGTTTCGACAATAGCATTGGAGACCTGATCGACTCGGAGTTGTCGATGGTGGTGGAACTTATCGAGTGGTGCAACTACCAAAAGTCATCCAGAGGCATCGGCATTATGTCGTTGGATATCTCGTCGGGCATGGATGCCGGATCCGGCCAGTACTCGCTTGACTCGGATCAGCTCAGAATGCAGAGCAAGTGGGTGGTTTCCATTGGGCTTCCCCTGTCGTCTTTGCTCAATGCTTATACTTTTGGAACGGCTTCAAAGGGTGAGTTGATCCATTATCTGGTGGATGTGGGCTATCCGAAAAAGATTTTCTCCAAGGGCTCGTTGAGAAAGTTTGACAGATTGTGGTTTGGCAGTGATTTCGTGGAGTATCTGGAGGTTGTACAGTGAGGGATCTCTGAAGCGAAGCGGAAGAGATGATCAGAAATATTTGTAGCCATAGATCTCCTCCAAATGTATATTTATGCCTTTGAAAGAGGATAGACCTGATGGATATGAGTCTACATAGTTGAATTGACCTTTTTGAATGAGAACTGTCGGTCATGGTAAACCTTGAATCGGGCTGTTTCCCCTTTGATCAAACTCAGTGTGTCCATATATCGGTCTTTGGTATGGCTCTCTTGTGTTCGAATAGCTAGTTCACGCCTTTTGGTGTATTATGGGCCAATTGTCCTTCTCGTCACATCGCATGTGGGCTTATGCGATCGACTGCATATGCCTGCATATGCCTGCATGACAAACTGAGAGTTTCTGAATGAGACGAATGTATGGACGTCTTTTATGGAGTGAAAAAAAGTCAAAGACAAAAATATTCAAAAAGCTATATTCATCAGTCTCTCATGCAAATCTTTATATCTACGTGAGTAATCTTTCAACCTAAGTAGACTACTAGACCTGACGAAATACCTTGGAGGAAATGACAAATTTCCACCTTTTTTCGCGATCTTTGCAAAAATCCACCTCTCGTGCATATATTCTGCACGATCTGCACAGGTTCTGCGCAATTATGCAAACCAATACACATACAGCTCAAATTAGAGAAATTATTTTGAAAACCAAAATTGACTTCGATTGCACTCTTTAATACGGACATGTCACTAATGGGCAATAAAGGCTGGACGCAGGTACGTTTCGAGTGGCCTGGATTCCCACAAGATGAGCATTTATGCACACGCTTTCCTTCTCTTGGATTGTCAGTTTTTGACCCCATTTCCCTTGGACGTCGGGCAAAATTCTTAACTATTGGAAGAAAAAGGCTACAGTGGCTTTGATGTTCGTGCTCGCATTCTGAATTACTCGGAATTGGGCGTATTGTTTCTGCATGGTATTCTGGACCTTGTCCGGTGTTAGGATAATGTGATGCACTAATCTGTGGTCTCTTGCAGAGAAGTGCAACAATATGTAATGTCTGCAAGCAAAAATGCAGCTGAAATTTGTACGTTTTACGGCTGTCCTGTTGCAAGACACATACTTCAAAAAGAATTACTTTTCTCATCATTCGCAACATGATTTTGTGAACTTCATAATCACTATCTTTGAGTAATGCTTGTAGTCTACTATAGTTCTCAAAATAATTTCTCTATTTTGAGCTGTAGGTGTGTATTGGTTTGCATAATTAAGCATAATTTGTGCAGATCGTGCAGAATTTATGCACGAGAGGTGAATTTTTGTTAGAAAACTTTATGCAGGTGGATTTTTGCAAAGATTTCGCGAAAAAAGGTGGAAATTTGTCACTTCCTCAATACCTTGTGATAGGACAATTAGCGTGGTCACTGTCGGTGACTGCGGCGAGAGAAAAGTAGCAATCAGGGACAGTTGATATGCGTATTCCTTGGTCGGATGTGCAGGACTAGTCGCCTTAGCATCCGCTAAATCAGAGGATTCGGTTTCTCAGTAACAATAGAGCCAGCTTAACCTGTCTCAAATTGTTAATAGATGGAGAATGGCCAAGAGATTAATAGGAAAGAATGTTTTCGCTCCCGCTGTCTCGGTGGGTTGAAATTTCTTGAAATGAGGGTTTTGCGAGAGACTAGCGGATTTGAAAAAGTGGACGCATTTGTTTGTTTAACTTAGAGGCGCCGATATGAATCCTTCAGCACTTGTTTAGGCTCGTAAAGATAGCGTAGATAAGGAGGTGTAAGGTTGTGGATCCCAGAGATATTCCACACATCCAAGTATGTAGGACTGGTACTAATTCCGGAATTGAGAGAGAACATGACTTGTGGGCGACTACCTTTGGGTCTGACTTACAATTTTATAGATGGCCTAGTCGTTGACACACTGTTGGACAACAAAGGTCGACATGGCGTCTAGACTGCTCTACCGTAATGCCATCGATATATATTTTCAACAGAAAGTTTTCATATAAGCTCAAAGTATTCAAATCAATTGTATTATTCATTGACCAAGTAGAGGAGAATGATGTTTTTTCTTGAGACCAGCACAACTGTTCTACTCTGGTATCAGGAGAATACCACTTGCCCACTAGCACGTTGACAAAGGATCGTATCTTTCGGAACCTCTGGGAATCATAAAGAGTATCTCTTGAGCGAAGCGGAAGAGATGGTCTGAGTTTGAGGTTGTGAGGACTTATAACAATTCCAAGAAAGCTATGCGTATTAACCTTCTGGAGGCTATGTTTCATGCGTGAGAAGTATGATCTTTTAGCCACGCAATGAACCCTTCAGGGGAACGGTCATGGCTCACTGCCATCAAGAAAAGACGCAGTCTAAGCTCAACAGTGTAAAAAATGCAGATCCTGAGTTTAGAAGAAGTATAGATTAGCTGACCCTTTTGAGGAACCGTTAATGCACTTCTTTCTTGACTATGTGGCTAGGGAAAGGGTTGGTTACAAATATAGAGCAGTTTAATTGAAGTCTTTCGAAACTCGGTTGTTCTGCCCAATAACCACTATTCCTAAAGAGGTTTCCAACCTCTGGTAAGGATAAGAAAGACTCACGTAGATATGGGGATTCTATAGTTCAAAAGGGAATATTTGAAGCAGTCCAATTTCTAAAACTGTATAATCCTAATTTAATGCTTTTTACTGATGACGAATTAGATCGCTGAAGCGTGGTCGTACGACGAGGTGGATTCTCATCAAAGACATTGGCTGTGGATTGTCAACAAACGTGTTCTACTTTGCAGGATGGAGTACGAGAGGTTGATGGGTTGAGCTCATTAGATTTTTCATATCCTCGCCGTTACTTCGTACACAGCGTCCATACATTTGCATTCAGATGCTCATAGTCTCTGCCATATTGTATCAAGATATTCTTTGCTCTAAATGTACTCTTCAAGCCTCAAGATCATCCTTTTGAGATAAACCGCAAAATTCTTAGATCAATCTCAACCATCTCTTCCGGTTCCGTTCAAAGATAATCTGCAAAAACCACACATTGATCTTGGAATAATCCTTCAATCTTTTGCTTGTTCCACCTCCTTCGAGTAATGCTCCTACATCTAACCCTTCTGCTTCTGCTGCAAATGATCGGAGACGTCAACTCGTTTGCGAGAGAAAGAGAAGACTTTTTGAGAGACGTAAATCGTCTACTTCTCATAATCAGGCAAGTGCTGCTTCTCACAATCCTCCCCTGCAAGCCGATCAGACCTCTCTACCTTATTTTACTAATCATCCTCTGTCAGCATAGAGTAAGTATTTAACATAACAAAACATACTACGTAACAAACAGCGTTATACTATAACCTCAGCTAGTTACTCCGAAACATAAGGAGGGAAGTTTACTTGGCAAGCCTGTCCACTTCCAGGAAGGAAAATGACGACTGTAGTCACCTTCTAGAAGTAGTGATCTGAGCATAGTCATTCACTTCGGCATAATACCAAACATTATGCTCCACTGCATATGCGGATGCATACGCATGCAGTAGACCGCATATAGACCAAACTGTCATATGTGAGGAGTTGAACCAAAAGACCTAAACAACGGTCGCTCCATTGACCGATGAGGCCTGGAATCTCCCTTCGGTGAAGTTTTACCTAGTCATCTAGCTTGATATCAGTTGTCGGGCCAATATAAACCAATCGTTATTACATAAGACACCATACCGAGGGTTAGCACCCTCGGTTTGGACACAGACAACACTGATTGACCAGTATGACAAGGCACTATGCGTATTGCATAAAAGGGAGAATTGGCAGCTGACTACCATTTCAATCCGGACAACTTGGGTATTTCTCTACATAGAGGATAATACCTATTTTTACACTCATCTACAATGGC
Organism: Citeromyces matritensis; assembly: GCA_030570875.1. Classification (NCBI taxonomy): domain Eukaryota; kingdom Fungi; phylum Ascomycota; class Pichiomycetes; order Pichiales; family Pichiaceae; genus Citeromyces; species Citeromyces matritensis. Next base: position 4,941 of record JAJLWQ010000197.1, read on the forward strand.
AACTAACGAGAATAGCAATAGCTCCCCAGTGAGACCGATCCATGATGAAGGTGACCCAGCCATGGCTGGTCCCTCATCTCGTCATCCTCCTTATCTTCGTCTTCCACCTCCAACACATCCACCTCACACGCCTCTTCTTCTCCTGATAGTCTTTTACACCGATGTCGATTTGTGTATAATCGAGAAGTAAGATCATTGAAGCGTAGCGGAAATGATTACACAACGAGATGAATATTCTTTCCACCGATGACATTGGTCTGTGGATTGTCGAGGAGTGAAGAGAGAGGCTTCGTTCGCCCTATTCGGAAATAGAATTTGAAAGTTGAATGGGTGAACGCTTTAGTGTTGACTGCGTGATTACGGGTATCAGTAATGGCTTCAGCCATACTCGAGATAGAAATTATTGGTTGACGCCCATACCTTTGTCGCAACCGGACATCACCGTGTCAGCCATATTCCTAATCGCATGACATGATGTTTTTCTTTTTCATCACAGACGTTGGCTGTGGATTGTCAATAATGTGTTTGCTGGTTGGAAGAGTACGAGAGGTTGACGAGTTAAGCTCATTAGATTTCTATTTCCTCCATATCTTCGCATTTACTCATAGACTCTGCCATATGTATCAAAATTATAACTGCGCTTTGCTTTAGAGATAATCAAAGATAATCTGCCATATCATAAGATTATCTCTTCCGCTCCGCTTCAGAGATGATGAAAATCAGCTACATTAAGATCATCTCTTCCGCTTTGCTTCAGAGCATTAAAAATGGAAGCATTGCGCAATATTTCATCCTCCTCTTCGTTCCTCCTCGCCTTCTACCGAATCCTCACTAATAACGTCACCGTCACTTACCTCCTTACATCATCGTGAGGCAGTCTATCAGCCTGGAGAATTTATCTCTTGCTGCCATCAAGAAAGTATTAGTTCACACAATGTAAGCTACGGCTGGTGAACTAACTCTTGAGACGAATATTCATAGATAATTTGATCCCTATTGGGGAACCGTTATTAGTCCACTGCAATCCTTTTTCGACAGTCTGTCTAGGTGAAGAGGGTGGTTAATACAAATACAGGGGCAATTTAATCAATTTCTCAAAATTTAGTTGCTCTAGTTACTCAATTGCCTAAAGAGGTTTCCATCCTGCTGATAAGGAAAAAGATAGTTAAGAGTCACGTAGATATAGAGATTTTATAGTTCGAAGGAGGTGGGTTTCAAAAGCACTCTAGTTTTTGAAATTATAATTGCTACGAAGCGTGAGCTGAAAAGCTATAGTTCATCCGCAGCATAAAGCATATTCAAGGATTTAAAAGTAACGCAAATTGTGTCCCGCGTATATTGTGGAGCGCATCCAAACACCTCGGTGCTTTGAATAGTCTCCACAACTCAATCTCACAATATTTCTCTTTGTTACTTCATTCTTTGTCATCATCCTATAATCTACGCCATGTCATTCCATCACGCAATCATTTATAGTTTCTAGACAGCTGCATGCGATATTCGACAGCCTACTCGATAATGTACGTCAGGGTGTAACCTCTACTTTGCATAATGGTGACCTTTTATTCTTGCGAAACAGAAAATCAATTAAAATAGCTGTTAATACTAAAATTTGTGATTACTTTTGCCTGTCCCTTTTCCTTTTTAATTTTTCGTTTCTCAAGGCATCTTATGTTTGTTCCACATCCTTCAACCTACACCTGAACCTTCTGCTTCTGCGGCAAATGAACGGAGACGTCAACTCACTCGCGAGGGAATGACGAGGTTGCGTGAAAGACGTAAACCGTCTGCTTTTCATGATCAGAGTACTTCTGCTTCTCACAGTCCAGTGACTCATCTTCTTCCTCACTTTTCCAACCTCCTCCTCTTCGTCTTCCACCTCCAACTCTTTCACCTCGCAAACCTTCTCCTCATACTTCTTCCCCCCATCAATTGTTAACTCTGGAATCACTTTTTTTAATGTCTGGGGAAGACACTCCTCCCTTCCAACCTTGCAACGTCTGAAAAGAATCTTATCCCGTAATGGTTGTTTTAAATTTGGACGCTGTAGGAGGTGCACCTATAAGAAAAGAGGGAACACACTCAGCCGTGAAGACGATGCTGATCCTGGCTAATTGACAGGTGAATTCAGAACTTTGATAAAGAACTCGACATTCACGGAGGAACTTTTTGTTGCCCGTTGCTCTCCCTTCATAACAGTTTGCATGACGAGAGGGCATGGACAGTTGGAGTACACCGGCAAAGTCTTTCACAACAAATATCGTCCTAAGCAGTTCAGCTTTCAAGAGTTGCCCAAGAAGGTGACGGTTTACTTGTCAGAAAAGCTGATTTTCGATCTTCTGAAACCTTTGAAAATTTTGTACTCTGCTTCAATGATCGCACGACTCGACAGATTTTGTTTTTTACAGTTTAGTCTGTGGATTGTCGAGGAGTGAAGCGAAAAAGGCTTCGTTCGCGCTATTCAGAAATAGAATTTAGAAGTTGAATGTGTTGAATGAGTTTCGTGATTACGGGTACCTGTAATGGCTTTAGCCATACTCGAGATAGAAATTATTGGTTGACGCCCATACCTTTGTCGCAATCGGACATTACCGTGTCAGCCATATTCCTAATTGCATGACATGATGTTTTTCTTTCATCACAGACGTTGGCTGTGGATTGTCAACAAATGTGTTCTACTTTGCAGGATGGAGTACGAGAGGTTGATGAGTTAAGCTCATTAGATTTTCATTTCCTCGCCGTTTACTTCGTACACAATGTCCATACCTTCGCATTCAGACACTTAAAAACTCTGCCATATTGTATTAAGATTGTCTGTGAAGCAAAATCATCTCTTCCGCTTCGCTTCAGAGATAATCAGAGATAGTCTACTAAGATCATCTCTTCCGCTTCGCTTCAGAGATAATCAAATGGTTATCACACGACCAAAACCACCATGGGAGCGTGTTGCAGTTGTATATCTCGCCAGGACCACAACCACGGCAACCCACCACTACTAGCCGAGAACGAGCGAAACGCCATCTCTTCGCTCTTGCAATACCTCGAAAACCGAAACGATGTGGACTTTTACAGCGACGGGCCTTTGAAAGCTTTAAGCACGCTTGTGTACTCCGACAACATTGACCTTCAAAGAAGTGCTGCGCTGGCGTTTGCCGAGATTACCGAGAAGGACGTGAGGGCCGTTTCGCGGGACGTTTTGGAACCGATTTTAATCTTGCTACAAAGCACAGATGCAGAAGTGCAAAGAGCAGCGTGTGCTGCATTAGGCAATTTAGCCGTTAATGACGTAAACAAAGTACTAATCGTAGATATGGGCGGTCTAGAACCTCTGATCCGTCAAATGATGTCTTTAAACATTGAAGTGCAATGCAACGCGGTTGGATGTATCACCAACTTGGCCACGCAGGACAAGAACAAGTCCAAGATTGCCACTTCAGGAGCTTTGATTCCGCTTACCAAATTGGCCAAATCAAAAGACTTACGAGTACAGAGAAATGCAACTGGGGCCTTGTTAAACATGACGCACTCTTTGGAAAATAGACAAGAACTAGTCAACGCTGGAGCGGTGCCTGTTTTAGTGCATCTTCTCACTTCGCAGGACTCGGACGTTCAGTACTACTGTACCACGGCGCTTTCCAATATAGCGGTGGACGAGATTAACAGGAAAAAATTGGCTAGTACTGAACCGAAACTTGTTGGGCAGCTCGTTTCACTAATGGACTCAACCTCTCCCAGAGTACAATGCCAGGCTACGTTGGCTTTACGTAACTTGGCCTCGGACGGTAATTACCAATTGGAAATTGTAAGAGCTGGTGGTTTGCCCAATTTGGTACAACTACTCAAATCTTCTCACCAACCGCTTATCCTGGCAGCCGTTGCGTGTATTAGAAACATATCGATTCACCCGATGAACGAGGCGTTGATCATCGATGCTGGGTTCTTGGAACCATTAGTATCGCTTTTGGACGATACAGATTCCATCGAGATCCAGTGTCACGCGGTATCCACTCTGCGTAACCTTGCCGCAAGCTCAGAGAGAAATAGAATGGCCCTTTTGGATGCCGGTGCGGTGAAGAAATGCAAAGATATGGTTTTGACATCGCCTATAAGCGTCCAAGGAGAGATTTCTGCGTGTTTTGCCATTCTAGCCCTCGCTGACGATCTGAAAAATAAGTTGCTTGAAATCGGCATCATCGATGTGCTCATCCCGCTCACTTTCTCGTCAAACGGTGAAGTGTGCGGGAACGCAGCCGCTGCCCTGGCAAACTTGTGTTCTAGGGTTTCCAGCTATCAGGTGATTGAGAAAAACCTAAACGGCATTGTTTCTTTCATCTCCCGTTTCCTGCAGAGCGGGAACCTCACTTTTGAGCATATCGCTCTGTGGACAACGTTGCAGCTGTTAGAGTCGGATGTGCCTTCCATTAAGGAGACTTTGCGTTCAAAGATTAAGGACAAGGTGATAAATCTGAGCTCACTTCCTTCAGATGGAGAGTCAAACGATACCGAGGATGTGTCGAATTTGGTGCAGCAGATCTTGGAGTATGTCAAGTAATAGATGTAATTATACTGGGACGGGCAAGCGACGCAATGCGACGGTCAATGCGACGAGCAACGCGAGGAGCAGATGGTCTCCATATGCGGGAATGAAATTTAGTGTAGTTTAAAGCGTTGTACTGACTTTGAGGACTTATTGTAGGAGATCTCGATTGTAGGGTAGTCTGATAGCAGAGTCATGTGTTCAGCGAGTTTGTAGACTAGCCAATCAAGAGTACCGAACAGCCTAATTGACTCAAGATCAGATACTGCTCTACAGCCTCGCAACTTGCCTATAACATTTTCTGACTTTCAGAGTTTCGATATAGAGTCAGTCATACGAGAGGTATTTTAATCAGCAGCTACCGAAATTGTTATCTACCCTTTCCTGTGATATTGACAGGGAAGTTCACCTCAGAGTCCAGAAAGAGCACTTGAACCACTGAACCGTGTCGATCAATTTGTAAAAGACTTTCCTGAATAGCGGCGACAACACCGGAACTGATAAATCGGGTACTATGGGCACTATGATACTCAAAATAGTGAGGGATGTCTAGCGTGCATGAACGATATGCATCTTCATGCACTTGATGTCACGTGAGCTTTATAAGGAACCAAAGTTCCAACAGTAACTATCATTCGTTTTTATGAACTCTCCCAGTATGCATGTCTGTACAATGGATGAGCTGTACGAGTGGATTACAATTCTTTAAATCGCACAATAGAGCTGAATTGAATAATGATCTAGAACTTGGCAGTTAAGCAATGCTTGCATGATGGCTCACTTCGTTAGACCTTGTTGCGTCATGCTATTGTGTCAACTACTCAATCGTCGTACTACCACTTCTCCTAACATCGGATGCAGTATGATAAGTCCAATGTTCTATTCAGTGTCTTGGCCTGACTTCAGTGCGAGTGTAGGCTGTGTCATTATACACGGACTACTGCAAAGCTCACTAATTGACTAGAATCATACTTCTGGAGAATTGACCTTTTTATATTTACAGCTTCTCAAATAATATCTGATCAATAGGCTTCACTTGAGAAAGGCTCTCACATGATGCATGGAACTCAAATACCCCAAAATGTCCCAGAAAGCTACTAATCCTAAGTCTAAAATCTACTTTCAAAAGGCCCACCTTTTAAAACGGGAAGGTGACCTTGTGGTGATGCAAAGGTGTAGAGCTTAGTCATCTCAGAAACTCATAGGATAACTTTGAGAGCTCAGTTCCTCCGCCTTATGCATTGAGGCAGCTGAAACAACCAGAAAACTCCAAAGATGCCAATACTTTCTGATCAAAAATGTTCTATGGAATATAACGCAGTGTCCTTGTTAACGCAGTGTCCTTGTTAACACCCTGATCAGTCGCAGAGTTATCGAATGGTTGATCAAACCACCCATCTCCTTCCTTCACAACCTTGACATAATCAGCAAACTTGATTACCATTTTGAATAATCGTCATACTTGAAAAGTCATCTACACTTCCATTATCCTTCATGGTATCATTAAGACAAATTGACAAGAGTCAAAAAGTCAAGCAATTTTCACTGTCAGAGACCAAATAGTTTCGCCCTCATGCCCATTCCAGAGGAGGCTTCTAAGAATGAGTGGGGTCCCAACTCGCCGGATTGAGCAGATCTCCATGGAATGAGTAGCTTTGAAGAGGGAAAATAGTTTTCCTCTGTCTCTGTCGCTGTCCCTGGATTCATGCTCCCTCTTTATTTTTCATGTTCAAAGACACATACTTTGATAGCTGACTGTCTTTTAACAGAGTCTAGATACTCCTTTGAGACTTTTGTCCGATCAATATCCTAAGCATCTCGGACCGGTTATATTTAAAAAGAGATCCCTTTCTTTCACCAACGGGCAAAGGGGTTTCGGCTTTGCAATTCATAGCATGTCATTTGAGAGGTTCTTCTCACTTATGTCTTGGCTGAATAAGAAACAGAATGACCAGGACAACTTGGTCGATACACAAAGACGTACTTGAACCTCCTTTAAAGGGGCCGTATAACATGTGAAAGTCGAGGATGAGACGTTGATAAAACGGGTACTATGGGCACTAAGATATATTCGGACTCACTCAAAGTAATGAGAGATATAAAAGCTATTTATATAGTCCAGCGTGCATGAACGATATGCATCTTCATGCACTTAATGTCACGTGAGCTTTATATGGAACCTGAGTTCCAACAGACGTTGATGATGAAAAAGTGTTTTTTGAACCAAAAACCGAAAGAGATATCCTTAGAGTCTAGATCAGCTGATTGAGATGATCTCTTTTACAAAATCTCATCCATGACTTTCACAGTTTGCAAACAAAATAGATGCCAGATTACTCATAAAGGGTTTTAGAAAAAGAAGGAACATATTGCATCTTTATAAAAGTTGGACCACTTAATTCTATACACTTTCTTCTTATTTTGAATACGTTCAAATCATTCTGCCCATATATGCACGTTCTGCAAGCACGTGCATTTCACCAGGGATGAAAAGCAATAGCTAGAGGGTATTGAAAACCTTAACATGCAGTCATAGTGTCATTTTTTTTTTTCCATTTATGCGCACACATTTGTTGTCAAGATTGTTGGCATCCTGACACCATGTCACCAAAGCATCTATCAGCCTACGCTAGATGATTCGTAAATAAAGAATTCTCTTCGAGCATACTCGGGTCAAGATTCGAACAAAAATTGCTCTTAATAATTATCATTAAAAGGCTTTGGTTAAGAATCATCGGCCAGGCAAGAAAAGGTTTGCACAGCATTGTGACTGAAACAAGGCTAGCAACGTATAACATATTCTCAAGTCTTTGTTGAATCTGGCCACCCCCCTCTGACCTCTCTTGCGTGTTTTTCTCAAACACACCTTTGTAGTATTTCTCGAGCTCATAAGTTGTGGTAGGGAGCTTCATTGGCTTTTGGTAAGCCTTTGGATAAAGAGATGAAGATATGTTTGCGTCTATGATGCCACTCTGCATTGGTTTGATTGTTGGATTATCTGGGTAAAGACATTCAGTCCTAGTCTCCTCTGCAATAAAGACTTGTTACATGCAATGATGTAATATGAAAATATCAGTAAGTGGTAATTTATCGTTGTAACACTTGAGCTATCCTCTCGTTTCTCATTACTTCCTCTTCGCTTTAGAGATGATCAGAAGAACGCACTCATACGATGTACACGAATATGCCCGTAAAACTCATGCACCTTGAGGATTCCGAATAGCTATGCTCTTCTGAGCAGCTAGTCCATCTTATATTCGAGGCACCGTCTTGAAGGGTGAGTCAACGAGACAAGGTTGTAAAGAACATGGCGACAAAAGAAAATCTTTCCCAATTCTCCAAAAGGTATAGTACCACTCATTCGACAAAGCCACTTTATGCTCCGAGATATGGGCATTGTTCAGAATCAAGCATCACTATTCTTGAATACTCACCTTTGCTTTCCACGAAAATGGGAGGCGAGACATGGTGATACACAAAACAATTTCATCGGTGAAAACGAGGAACCATCAGGTCGTGCGATCATTTTCGCTACGCTTCAATGATCTCACTAAAGCAATTCGGCTCTGACCAAAAATCCCACTTTCGAGAAATCTCAAAAATTAGCCGAAACGTCATCTCGTGCATTTCAACGGCGTTTCGTATTCATGCATGTCCGTATGCACCTCTTGCATAAAACGATCCAGACCGGTAGATTCCTCCAAAACGCCTACTGTAAAATTGGCTCTCACTCGAGTGACCCTGCCCCTCAAATTTTACACTATATACGAATACAAATTGCATCAGTTGACCAAAAAGTTCATCACATTCATCTTCTCATCGTGCTGGGCCTTTTCTTGGTGGCTTATCTCGTCCTCTTGTTTCGGAACCTTGGCGCTTTCCTGAATCGCCTGGTTGGCAAAGGAAAACTCCCTCTTGAAAATGGGCTCTCTCAAACTCAGTGGAGGCAGTCTTTCCAACGACTGGTTGGAGTGAATG
>JAJLWQ010000198.1:0-13441 GCA_030570875.1 Citeromyces matritensis
GTGATGGAATTACATGGCGTAGATCATAGGATGACTACAAAAGAGTCAAGTACAAAGAGAAATGTAGTGAGATTGAGTTCTAACTATTCTTGTCACAAAGACAATTATAGCTTCTCAGCTTACGCTTCGTCGCAAATATATTGAAACACCACATTAACTAAAATGCAGCAATTGTATATTGCCGTAAGCTTGACACTCCAGTGACTTTAGCAGCTTTCAATCAATCTCAGATAACATATCATGCAGTGGAGCAGAATGTATTGGACTTTTGCGGAAGGGTGACTTGTCACATATCGGAAGCTGACTAACTCCGTCATCTTTACATGCGGGTGGTTTCGTTGATTCTTCCTTCGACGTTTTGCAGACTAACCATTTTATAGCACTAAGTATCATTATTGATCGTTTACTGCTATGCTGACTATATTCTATGTCCTATTAGCTTGAAACTGTTTAATCTTTTGTTTTCGAATGAGATTTACTGAGTATGGAGACTAGATACGTTTCAGGATGCCGTTTTAAGATCTCCTGGGAGCTCCAGCTAAAAGCTTTGAATGCATGAGTGTGCAGTCAGGCTTGCTTGACCTTGTAGCTATGGCGAGACCTTTCCAACACTCACCAATATAGGGCTTCCTCAGTTTTGGTAAGTTATCATTTATCAAGATAAATTAGCTTAATTAGACTATCAGAGATTATCATCAAAGGGAACGCAGAACATGCAGGTGTATGCAGTGAGTACATAAATCATTACACCATCTATCTTAGGTAATTGGTGCGAATAGAAGAATCTGCGGTGTCTGGATGCAGAAGTGAATCGTAAACGTATTCGTATTTATTCACCTTAAATCTGCTTGTGTAACCTATACTAGTGTCCAGATCATAAATATTACCCGCAGAACTATTGAAAAATGGATTCAGAACAGGTTCAAGACAATCAACGTCTAAGGCGTATAAAGTGGTTTGCTCACAGGGGAAACTTGGAAACCACCCCAGTGTTCCCCGGGCTTGATTACCTTGACATTATTCCGTCTGTGGAAAGCGTATATGACCAACAATTCCTATGCATTCCTCCGGAGGGGTCAGGACCCCAAGTCACTGAACTATGGCCGCACATCTTTTTCTCATTGCCGGCAATGGGTCTTGAAACTTTGAAAATGACGCTAAATGGAGAGGATGATGAAGGGAGATGGAGCTACTCCAACTCCAAAAAACAACCATCGAACAAAGACGTCGGTAAGTTACTGCATTGAGTTGTCAAAGACGCATGCTCTGAAAAGCTCAATTTTGATACGACATATCAGAAACTAAATGGTTTGGTCAGAACGGCAAGTCATAGCGACAAATATTATCTGAGATTATCTTATTTCCTCATCGAACCGTTTAAGATAGGCGGGAATCTGTTTAATAATAAGGAAACTGTCCAGAAGGCTTTTGAAAAAGTGTTGGAGCCCATTTGCACCTTTTTCGGCGGATTATGGAAAAGTGATGTGAGACTGGAACGCAGGCATTTCAAGTATCTGAATCAGCTGTATGAGTCTGACAAAACGCATTATTGCGCTACGCCGGACACAACGGTCACAGAAGACGGACAACCGCTCGTTTGCGTAAAAGTGAGGCATCCTTTCATTGAAAAAAGTGACGACGATGCTATTGATGATTTCACCAAAGCGGTGAGCCTTTGTGTCGCTTCTGGTACACCTTTTGGTGTTGTTACGGATTACTGGAACACGCTTTGCTTTAAAATCTTGGTGGCAGAAGATGTCAAAAATAATACCTACGACAAAGAGGTTACATCCGAGAATTTCATGCCCAAGCGTGTCAAGGTGATGTCCTACACAGTTAACCATCTTGACTCGGTCAATACGCTGAGTTGTGTTCTCGCTGCGCATATTTTCGATGCTAGAGAGGATATGCTCAAGAAGAAAGATGCAAACAGTCTTCTCAAGTTGGCAGCGGCATTGCAGCTCACGCGGGAGGAAGTTATATTTAGAGACCGTCAGCGCTATGAGAAATTTTTGATCTCCATTGATAGCCACAACACCAGACATGCTGGGAAAATATACTTCAGACTCAAAAAAAGAAAACCCACTCCACTCTCCATCCATGAAATCCCCTTCACACAAGATTCAGGCATAGCCATAGTGAACGAGGGCCCTCAATACAACGCTCAGGTTTCAAAAATATCTGGTGAGGTTTTCAACGAGATTACTGGTGTTTCGCCAAACGATGATGATTATATATTGAAAATTTATGACCCGGTAAAAGGAAGATACAAGGGAGAAGAAACAAGAGACACTTTTGTGCGGGAGTATAAGGCGTACCACCGGCTGAAGACTCTTTGGGGGAAATGTATTCCAAGATTCTATCACGCAGGTTTCTGCTCGTTCAATGAGGGAACACAGATCAGATTTGGCGGATTGTTTATGATATTCCAACTCATACAGGGCTCACAGCCTGATCTTACAGACGATCAAGTGATGGAATCAGCTTGCAATGGCTTGGAAAAGATACATGATCTCGGGATTATTCATGGAGACGTTGTACTTCGTAACATGATACAGACAGCAGTCAAAAAGGTGTTTTTGTTGGACTTTGGTCTTGCTGGTGATAGCAAAGAAGGTTGCATAACGAGAGATGTAATTGACTTACAGGAAGCGATTTGTGAAGCTTTTGCTAAAAATCAATCTTGAGGACTAACAGCCACGAACTAATCTTTTGGTTATCTCTGAATCAAAGCTGAACTCTGAGGTTGTTTAGTTATCTATTAATATTCTTACTTTTTGTATGGACATATTCAGCAGCAGAATTATGCAATTCCATGCATGTCTATGCATAAATTCCCTGAACATGTGGCGATCCGAAGAAACTCTCTGAGGCAAATCGGCCAGAAATTTTCCTCAAGATTGAAGCGAAGCGGAGTACGACAAACGATATGCACGTTAGATGGAGCAATGGCTAAAAAGACTGTCTGTATCTATATAGTGGTAGAATCAGTGCTCTCCCCAGCTTCTGCATGAAATATGCACGTGATATATATACTTGCATAAAAAGTCTGATTCAACGTCTTTAAAAAAAAGTATAAAGTGTATAGATTGTCGTATGAAGTGGCGAATTTAAAACTCCAATGAGATTATTTTTTCGCTTCGCTTCAGAGATACTCATGACCGACTAGGACAATTTTTGCTGACCGGACCTATTGGTAAAGGGCTTACTCCCACTTCCCACCCAAAAGCTTCTACCCAAGGAGAAGCGAGGTAATGAGACTTCTCGGGGACAAAAGGACCAAAATGTCACCACACACAGCCAGCTTCATCGAACCAAGGAAACCACCCGATAATCACTGAGTGGGCAAAGTCATACAACCTTTGCACGCAACATGGAGAAAAACGGCCCGACTCTGCATGATAGTAGACATATCAAGTCCAAAAAGAAAAAGAAATTTAGATCGACTTGATCCCTCCCGCCACTTGGATCTTGATATCCTTTTGGAAAAAATGGTGAGTGTGCTTTCTTCACTTAATGCTCAACAGTGCTACTTTCATTATACTGCCGTAAACTAGAAATTATCAGAGAATCATTCCATCTTGAGAGGAATCTGTGGAGAAACAAGGTTTCGCTATGTTTCTCGGTGCTGTGAAAATGTTGAGGCTAAAGCGGACTTCAAATTAAGACCATTAGGGTGCTGCTCAATGAGCTTACAGAGATCAACGTGACGGATTGTGTCAGGATTTCATCCTTCTATGATGTAATCCCGTCAAGTCTACGTGTCAACACGTCTATTGATGTCTATGCATCATGACGTGGCAGTGCTATTTGGGTATAAATAGGCACTATTCGCACATTGTTAGACAACAGCCACTATAGCCCGATAGGCTATAGCGTTCTCTGTATAACCTCAATACCACCACGTAGGTGAACCCAAATCAAGTAGTAAGACACAACACCTATCGATACACAAATATCAATATATTGTCACTTCAGTCTTAGCATTGTGATGGGCAGCCACTCGGATAAAAATACGATGACCGTTCTCCATTGATGATGTCAATTGCTCAGTATATATACCTACAAAAGACTATCCAACAGAGGAATCTTCTTCAGCTCCTCCTCCACCTGATGAGGTTCCACTCTATCCACTTGCACCACCTTGACCTTTCCGACTGTCTCAATCACAAACGCATTGTCGGCATTCAATTCGCCAGACAGGACAACACACAAAATGGGAATCTTGTACTGGTTGAGCAAGTTGATGCTCAACAGAGTGTGGTTGATGGTACCGAGTCCACTACGAGCTACCAAAACCACCGGCACGTTCAAATCTCTGATGAGATCAACCATCATGTAGTTTTCAGTGATGGGAACCATCAATCCTCCTGCGCCTTCAACTATCAAATCCTTAGTGGACTCGCTTACTATCTTGCCGTGCTCACTCAAAACCGCGTGGTAGTCAGCCTCAGTATCCTCTAGAACGGCAGCCCTCCACGGAGCCAACGGCTTGAGCAACTCGTAAACCGGAGGATACCCGTCGAGGTTAGCCAACTCTTTGATAGTTTGAGTGTCTCCAGTATCGGACTCAAGACCTGTCTGAAGAGGCTTCCAGTAGTTGGCATTCCATCTGCGGGCAAGCAACGATGAAATAAAGGTTTTCCCAACGTCAGTATCTGTTCCGGTGACAAAGATTGATCTCATTATGTTGAAGTTTTCAGTGAACTCTCAGTGAGATGCAGTCTTGCATATAACTTGCATATGACTCATGCAGTGGATAGTAGGTAAGCCCGCATATGACTCATGCACGTTGCCGAAACAGGAAGGCGCGCAGCTCATGCGTCAAATTAGGGGGATTCCCGACAAACTATTTCCTCGACAAAATAATTCAGGTGTAAACATGTCCATTCAAGAAGAACTCACTTTTGATAAAGACCATATCTGGCACCCATACACGTCCACGACCAACCCGCTCGAATGCTACCATGTCGAGTCAGCCAACGGCTGCAGGATCAAGTTTTCCACCGGCGAAAAAGTCATCGATGGGATGTCGTCGTGGTGGTGTACAATCTTTGGATACAATCACGACAGACTGAATAAAGCGGCCACGTCTCAATTGCAGAATATGTCGCATGTGATGTTTGGCGGACTCACTCACTCTCCTGCTATCAACCTATGCAAGAAACTGCTTTCGATAACACCGTTTGATAAAGTGTTTCTTGCCGATTCCGGATCTGTAGCTGTTGAAGTATCGTTGAAAATGGCTCTTCAGTACTGGAAATATTTGCATAGACCGCAGAAAAAAACATTCTTGTCCATCTCAAGAAGCTACCATGGCGATACTTTCGGTGCCATGTCGGTATGTGACCCTGTCGGTAGTATGCACAGTCTTTACAAGGGATACTTGTACGAGAATATCTTTGCTCCTCCACTTGAATGCGGGTTCTACGACGAGTGGGACGAGAAGTATATGGAAGATATAACGAGGCTTGTAGAGGAGAATCACAGCCATTTGGCTGCTATTGTAATGGAGCCTATTGTTCAAGGAGCGGGAGGAATGGTCTTCCATAATAAAATGTACCTTGTGCGAGTTAAAGAGCTTTGCGAAAAGTACAAAATGCTGCTCATCTTCGACGAGATCGCTACAGGATTCGGAAGAACCGGCAAGATGTTTGCATACCAGCATGCCAACATTACTCCCGATATAATGTGCGTTGGTAAAGCTCTCACGGGAGGGTACATGACTTTATCTGCAGTACTGACTACTAGCCATGTAGGTGACACCATCAGTAATGGTGACTCTGGATGTCTGATGCACGGCCCAACGTTTATGGGTAACCCTTTGGCATGTAGCGTAGCGGGTGAGGTTTTGGAGATGCTAAGTGAGATTGATGTTGAGGGAGTTGTCAAATCGATAGAAGAAAGCCTGGAAAAGGGTTTGTCACAGTTGAAAGACTTACCTAAGGTCCAAGATGTCCGTACGCTTGGTGGTATTGGCGTTGTGGAATTGAAGGAAAAGTGCTACGATATGCAGTCTATTCAACGGGAGTTTGTTCAAAGAGGAGTGTGGGTGAGGCCCTTTGGGAAGCTCATTTACGTTATGCCTTCTTATATCATGACCGAGGAAGATCTGGTTACTCTGACCAGTGCTATTAGTGATGTGGTGAGAAGATTGTAATGCTGTAGAGTAATGGAATAAGAGAAACACTGCAAATTGACTAGATCGTGAAGCATTTGAGGTTTCTACAAAACTCTCTTAAGCATGCATTTCTTCATTTTGTAAAAGATCGATCGTAGATGATGATAAAACGGATACTAATGGCTAAGATATATTCAGACTCACTCCAAGTATAAAAGCTACTTATATAGTCTAGCGTGCATGAACGATATGCATCTTCATGCACCTAATGTCACGTGAGAGTTATATGGAACATGATTTCCAACAGATGACCCTTTGAGGATTTTGATTACAGATGCCCTAAATCTGCCGATAGGAATACAATAATGCGGACTCAATGCATATGAGCATCAATACATAAAATGATCAAAGTACTTTATTCACTCTCTATGGGACTTTGGACAAGTGCCAGGCGAATGTCAACGAGAAGAAGCCATATAGCATGAATTGAGCTGAAGATGTCGACGATAACAGGGTAGCTTTTTCCGTGGGTGTACTGATGGGGTTGAAAGTGATTGATCGGAAAAACAAAGGGTGCTGGTGGAAATTAACGAGCGAGGGGTTTTGAAAAGCAAGACCTAGCGACTTATTAAACCACCATGCGGTCTCACTCATCTATCCGATGTAGTGTAACGGCTAGCACGGTCCGCTTTCACCGGGCAAACCCGGGTTCGACTCCCGGCATCGGAATTCTTTTTTTTCCCTTTGAATGTATGTAGATGATCGGTTCATAAAAGCGAGAACTCTTTTTTTCCGAGTTCATCTTGAGCCGAGAACAATATCATCCTGAGAATGGTGTAGTCAACCATGTAGTTTGAACAACTCTAGAATAAGCTTTTGTCGGCGAATTGTGTCTGCTTTTTGCTCGTGTAGTACCTACCCTATTCGATCGAGATCACTACGTAGTATCATACTAAAAATTGCTTGTTTGTACAAGAAGCTTAACTCAAATCTATGTTTATCAACTCTGAGCTTACGCTACATGTCTAATCTTGGACTCTTGAGCAGGTACTATCTCAGATTTACCCACACTGTGAAAGAAAATGGCCGTATTCCAGTGAGCGATGTTTTGGTAGACCGCGACAGATGAATCTACCTCAAAGGATATTTTTCATTCTGGGATACTTGCGTGGGTGTCAACGTGTCAATGCTGCATTTTTTCCGTCAGCATACGAGTAAGCGATCAATAATAATACTAACAACAAACTATAAAACCAGTTAGCCACTCCGCAAACGTTGGACGGAAGGATCAATGGATAAACACAACACACGGAAGTAAAGTAATGGCAGAATAATCAGCCTCCCAAAAGGTGATAAGTCTCCCTTCGGCATAAGTCCATTATATTATGCTCCACTGCATAATGTTGCAGTAAACCGTGCAGCGCTGCAGGAATTGAGAATGTCTAAACGATGGCCGCTCCATAGGCCGATGACAGACCATGAATTCAAACTATGAGCTCAAATCTCCTCTACAAGTATTCAGTCGACCGAAATAGGTTAGACGCTGAGTCCCACAATCCGGTGTACTCAAATAGGCACGCTGCAGATGTAGGAACATGGCCTAGGTCTAACGGTGACCAGCTGAACCAATGAAATGGATTCACAGGTGTCTCGTGCATAAGATTGCATGGTGGGGCATCTTGGCAACTCGGTAGGTATAAGGAAGTCCTCGCTGTGAAGAAGGAGACAGAAAATGATCAGCGGCAGGTCATAAGGAAGCTATAGTTACACTCTTATACAGACAAGGACTACCCATTCAAGAATAAAACAATTTTCACTAAAATAGTGAACTAATTAATCGAAGGCAAGTGAGCTACTAGTAGTCTAAACTATTATACTACTCAACACACAGTAATCCAAATTGATAACCATGCCTAACTTAACGCACCACGGGGATTTCATCCCCGTATGCCAATATTATCACGTCAAGAAGTTAACACTGGTGGATAACTGATCATACTCAAACGGGCTGGTCATTCAAAAAGCAGTCACACTTAGCGGCATCAAACGACAATAGTATCATCCTCTCTTTGATTCCAGTAGCTCCTTCTACGCAGTAGTAGGGCTCTCTCTGCATTTAGCCAAAATCATGATCGGAATAACATGCTAGTCGATAGGATAGTGAACGCTATAAAACTCACATCTTCACTTCTTTGCATGAGCGAAAAGATCACCATCCACACACCAAGATCATCTAGTCAGATCATAGATTCAAGTCAATCCCGGCTCCACCATCGAAACCTAAGAAAAACTTGCCATTGCCAAGGTCGGTCACTGAGTGAGATAAATTTGGGTATTGCTTTTCCATATCGCGTAACGTTTTGAGCATAAACCTATTGCGTTCGCTCTGAGCCTCAAAAGCCGCTTCAACATCTGCCACTTCTGAGTGTTGTGTCAGCAAGAACCATCCTCCCAGAGGTTCTTCCAAACCCTCAAGCTTCAAATGACAGTATCCTGAAGAGTAAATTTTTGCAGAGCGAGGAGCGATACTTCCTCTAAAGGTAGACAGGGTGTTGCCGTTTTTGAAACGCTTGTGAGCGCGCTTCCACCATTGAAGTTTCGAGAGGCCGACTCCTTCAAGCTCGCGTTTCGCATGAATCGGATCGAAAATCTTAAGAAGATACTTTGCAGAACCACTTTTCAAAGGTTTATCACTGATTTTGTTGAAACCTGCCTGATTCAAAATAAACTCTTGATGATCAACTTCACCTTGCTTCACCACTGTTACATCACTTTTCTTGAGTTCCCAATATTGACACTCTTCCTTTGGGGACAGGGTATTACGGGAATCATCGAGCTCTTTGTCCACCATTGCCCACTTCTCCTGCTTTGTGAGCTTTAACGCAGAAGACAAGTTTTTCAGCAGTCTTTCGTTTTTCGCTCTACCAGCGTGCATTGACAGGTCCTTTTCAGCCATATCAATCAAAGTTATCATGATCCCCTGCAACTTGAAAGCTGACGTTTCATTTTGAGCGGAAGAATAACTCTTCACCTTGATGGATTTGCACATTGTCTTCATGCGTTGTTCTGGCATTTTGACACTTTCAGTTTTGCGCTTTATTCTCTTTATTTCTTCGTCCGTCAATTCCAGCTTGAAAGCGATTGTCTGATTTAACTTGGAAATAAGCCCATAAGGCGTATTGGCAGAAATACACCGATAAACAGAGTGCGAGAAGATGTCCAAGAACATTTCTGATCCCGCTTCGAAGCTTACGCTTGGAGGGTAAACCTGACAGCAGACAAGGGGAACCCCATTTTTCAAAAAGAGGGTCTCAGTGCTTGAGGGGAAAGTATTTTTCAAAAGTTGAGTTTCCGTTGTAAAACGAGCAGTCTTCTTCCCTGTGTATTTGGAAGTGAGGGTGAACAATAGACGAAGCGGCGTAAAGAGCTCAATTTCAAGAGACTCTTCAAAGGACACTTTTTCATGGTTCATGCGAGGCATTAGGCCATCCTTAAGGAACTCACAGAACTCCTGATAGGTGAACTGATTGGCGATGTTTATGTATTTCGCGTACGTCTCATCGATCTCCTTTCTGGTAATGCTGAATGATTCGTTTGAGAATTGTACCAAATGCGACTGGTTCATGACGACGAAGCGAAGCTGAGGAAGCTATTATAGATCTCAGGGGTGAAGGGGTTTTATATTGCGCGGGGCGGATTGGTGGGATCTGCATGCAGATCCACATGCACATGCACATCCAGACATTTCATCTGGGGATGAAATCCGATTCGTTAAGTGAGGCTAAGGGAAGGAGGGGACAAGTTCGTACACAGAAAGGATCAGTGGGGCTGTCAAGAACTATGCTCATAGAAAATGCCAGAATGAGAGGTCCATAGGGATCTTTATCGGGGTGCATGCATCATGCATGCATGGCGGAAATCTATGATGGCCTATGCCGAGAGTTAGGAAGGAATGCTACACATGCACTAAATCAGTTGAGGGTTCATCCTTTTGCATCCTTTTGCATTTTCTCTTTTTGTGCGATTCTGTATACCGCCTGCACATTGCATGCTGCCGGATTATGCATCCCATAAATGACAGCTCCCGGTATATGGTTACTGGATAAGCCGTAAGTCATGCACCAGCCCCCGATTGTGATATATTCGCTTCGGTGATACATGCGCTGTGCGTGGAGGACATGCATAATTGTGCATGATGACGACGTCAGGCTTCACCAACCTGTCTTCTGATAACGAGTTGCATCAACTGAGGCGGTGCTGCTTTCTTAGTCATAGTGTATGCAGAGGAGATCTCCAATGCATCCTCAAGCATTTGTTTGTGGAGGGTTGGATTTTGATGCCCATAGGTTACACAATGCACTAGTCTTCAAAGGAATGCAGGTTTTTCTTTTCGGAAGAGGGGCATTGTTGTTAGATTCACAACCCCTCAATGAATGCGTCAGAACTATACAATGCAGACTATAGGTCATTCCTCTTGCATCAACTGCACGAGCGCATAAGATCTACTTTGCTTACGATATATCCATGCGTTATAAGAATACACCTTGTCATGCCATACAATTCGGAATTATAAATCTATATGGAAAGCAGATTCACTAAAGTGAACCATTTCACGTTTTGATAAATGAGATACCCACTCGAGTGTGAGCCATTCCGTCCTTCCTGCATGAAGGCGCATATGTATAGGCGAAAAAATTAGTGGCATTTATACAGTATATTGACAAATGTTTATTTCACCTCTAAATTATTCTAGATGGGCTCGTCCAGCATAATGAACTCCATTTCTATCACGATAGAAGAACAGTACAGCCTAATGTCATTGAAAGGGGATGGGGCGTTGTGGAAAGCGAGCCGATGGACTGACACGTGAATGTGATATTTTGGCATGATGAGAGAAACTATATAATTGTCGTTACTAGTTATTGAAGTTGAATATATTGACTTGCTCCTACAATTGGCACTCATGTTTAATAGTGGATGCACATCAAAGGGATTATCAGAGGAAGATGCTCATGGTGTTATTTCTTTGCAGGTTCTTTGCAGGACTTATCAATTGAAATCTAGGACTCTCTTGAGTATGTAGCTAACATACCTTAGTTAAAGTCAACATGGAGTTCGACTCCTCTCGCAACAATCTTCTGGCAGCTCTAGTCGCTTCACCTGCAGACACCTGCAGTAACAACAGGTACTGTGGGTACTGAGATGTACTGGGACTCACTCAAAGTAATGAGGGATACTGAAGCTATTCACACAGTCCGGCATCTATTAACGACATGCATCTTCATGCACAATGCCTCATATGGAACCTAAGTTCTTAAATTTACCCATAGGTATGGATTTCTTTCATCACTCTGAACACTTCGAGATGACTCCTTGTCTGTTTGCCGGAGTTCACACTGCTTCGTAATTGTTCTTACAGATGACATTCGTCTGTGGATTGTCGAAAAGTGAGATTATTGAAGCGAGAGGCACCATTCCTGCTATTCTGAAATAGAGATTGAGAGTTGAAGGGGTGAACGCTTTAGTGTTGACTGAGTTTCGTGATTACTGCGGTTTGCCCATATCATAAATGTTTCAATGGACATAAAAGTGTAATCTCTATCGATGGATAAAGATTTAGGGTCCAATTGTCTCAATTAAAGGCTCAATTCAAGCACCGTGGATGTATGGCCTGCATATCCATCCCACACTCAGAGGAACATAAGCTCTGCATAATTCTGAAGTGACTAATTGTTGAGAGAGCGCTGGTGATTTGACAACAGTCATTAGAGCAAAAACAACACGTATTACTTTGAATAGATGCGACCTAGGAGACAGTACTTGGGTGCTATTCAATGGGAATATTAAGCCTGGATAAAGAAGAAAAAGGAAGAAGAAGAAATAGAGAAGAAAGAGGGGAGAGACCCTTTTAAGTGGCAATACGGGAACTATGGGCACTAAGATATGTTCGGAGTTGGTCGAAGTAATCAGGGATATAAAAGCTACTTAGATAGTGTAGCGTGCATGAAATATATGCATAATCATGCACTTAATCTAACGTGAGCTTTATATAGAACATGAGTTCCATCAATATAGGCCTACAAATGCACATGACCACAATTTCACGCTATTCATCTTCAGTGATCTGCACAGCATTGAACGCCAGAGGTGCCATCCCGACACCGCGGTCTATTGATGAGCAGAAACGTGACAGAAGATGATGTACCTACAATATCAGTCTAGGTGATGGATAGAATTGACAACTGTTTGGCTCAATATCCCTTTGACAGTGTCTACATATGAGGGCAAGAAGGTGGAATGCTATCCTGCTTTAAAGATTCTTGCGTCGTAACATTTACAAGCCCTTTAATCAATCAAACTTTTAAATTACTTTGGAATCTACGCATTTAAAACTATTCGATAACACTCCATTAACTCTACACAGCAACTCTGACCACAAAATTTTGAGATCATCTCTTTGGCTTCGCTTCAGAAATGAGCTTATTTCTTGGTAGCCTTTTGAGCAGCCTTGGTAACCTTACCGGCCTTGTCAGACTTCTCAACAGACTTGATGACACCGACGGCAACGGTTTGTCTCATGTCTCTGACAGCGAATCTTCCAAGAGGTGGGTAGTCAGTGAAAGCCTCGACACACATTGGCTTGGATGGAACCATCTTGACGATAGCAGCGTCACCGGACTTGAGGAATTTTGGAGACTCCTCAACCTTCTTACCGGTTCTTCTGTCGATCTTCTCGATCAAAGTGTCAAACTTACAGGCAATGTGGGCGGTGTGACAGTCCAAAACTGGAGAGTAACCAGAAGAGATTTGACCAGGGTGGTTCAAGATGATAACTTGAGCGTTGAAAGAGTCACATCCCTTTGGTGGGTCGTTCTTGGTGTCACCGCAAACGTTACCTCTTCTGATTTCCTTAACGGAAACGTTCTTCACGTTGAAACCAACGTTGTCACCTGGGACACCCTCGACCAATTGTTCGTGGTGCATCTCAACAGACTTGACTTCGGTGGTGACACCAGCTGGGGCAAAAGTGACAACCATACCGGCCTTGATAACACCGGTCTCAACACGACCGACTGGCACAGTTCCGATACCACCAATCTTGTAGACATCTTGCAATGGCAAACGCAATGGCTTGTCAGTTGGTCTTGAAGGTGGCTCAATGGCGTCAATGGCCTCAAGCAAGGTCTTACCCTTGGTGACACCAGCCTTGGTCTCCTTCTCCCATCCCTTGTACCATGGGCAGTTTGGAGATGGCTCCAACATGTTGTCACCGTTCCATCCAGAGATTGGAACAAATGGCACAGTCTTTGGGTTGTAACC
>JAJLWQ010000199.1:0-13409 GCA_030570875.1 Citeromyces matritensis
GTCCGCAATGAAAGCCAGAACGAAACCCTTTAGCAGACTTGCTGAGCTTATGCTTCGTTAACTGACTATTCGTAGAGAGGAAATGATCCAACCGTACACCACAACCGAATTCCAGAAAAGTAAACTTCTCTAAACATCGTGCGATGTTTTACTATCATGAAGCACCGCCCAGATAGAAATGAAAACCGTTCTATATATAGTCTGATACTTTTACTTTTCCAGCATCACCCACATAGAAGTGAAATATATAGTACAAAACTTTTTCTTTAAACGGAAAAGGCCAAGCTTAGAAATCTCAAGGTCTAGCCTTGTTTGAAGTTCTCTGACCGAAAAGTGAGAACACTTTTGCCTCTCCAGAACTCACCTCGATTATGTTTAAAATCATGTCGTAAATCGTAAAGAATCACATCAAATAACCCATCCCACCACCTTCCTCGTTGGTGGCATTTGACTGTGCCGGGGTTTCTGTCTGATTATCCTGGCTTATCGAATGCTGGTCCTCGCTCTCTGTCTCTGCTGAAGGATTCGCATGCTTCTGGTACTGCTGAAGAAAATGCTGATGGTACAAACTGTTAGACTGTGGCGGAGGCTGCTGACTCATAGAAGCTCTAGAACTTGTATTTCTCTTTTTCTCCTCCTCTCGCGGAACAATGTCAATTAAAAAGTCAAACATATCCGATTTCTGAAGAGCTGCGGCGATATCGCTTCTCTGCAAAGTTCGACGTTTATTCTCCTCAGCATGGATCCATGCCCTCATAGTGAGTTCCGTTATAAAAACATCACATCCCTTGGCAAAGAGAATAGGAGCTTCAGCACTTATCATGCGCACCTCGTCGTCGGTCTTCATCACTTTTTTGATTCTCGCCAGTGGAAGATGGTGGTTTTTGAAATCATGATCGTCATTCTCTATGGAGTTGATGGTATCCTGCCAGTACTGCATAAGCATATTTCTATGTCGTCCAGTGAGTCCCTGTGCCACGTTCTGAAAAGCCCCGGCATCGCTACCCAATTCGTCGCCTTCTTCATCTTCCTCTTCCTCCTCATGCTGCTCACCATCGTCACTGCCTTCTGAGGCACGCTGCACTTTTTCAGCGTCATAATCCGCCTCCTGCGCTTCGCTCTCTCGGTCTGGTAGCTGAAATTCAGCCATTGATTTTCAACACGGTTTTTGGGGTCTCAAATGTACACGCACTGCGTGTAATCTGGGGTCCGCATCACTGGTATGCCTACCGCTAATCCGTTCCAGTCGTTCGAGTCCTTGTCAAAGCCAAAAGATGCCAGGCACAGACAGACATTTGACGAGCTGTACGGCGAACCGGAGAACTTTCTCGAGATTGAAGTTTGTATCTATGCGTTTCTGGATCTAACAGCCAGGTGAAAAATCCCATTACACACGGTAGTGGAAGCTCAATGTACACAGACTATGAAGTGGTGTGTCGGGTAAGTATTACATCACTGGTGTTTCTAACAAGAGACAAATATCCCCGCTTTTAAAAAAAAATCGTCAAGCGTGCGTAGAAGGTACTCTGATTTCGATTCGTTCAGAAGAGTCCTAGAGACAGAGTCGTCTCGTGTGGTTATTCCCAAGCTCCCTGAAAAGTCCTTTTTCAGCGGCAATAGGTTCAACGACGACTTTATCGAAGACAGGCGGAAAGGCCTAGAGCATTTTTTAACGGTCGTTGCAGGTCATCCTCTTTTACAGACAGGCTCACGGTGTTTGAGTAGTTTCATACAGGAGCCCCTGTGGGATAAGAATAAGTATTTGGGTAGTTAGAACTGTGTATTTTCGTCTCACAAGCATTACATTATCTGTGCATATTGTTGCGTATCTGTGCATATTTTTGCATGAAGAGAATCGACTTAGATTTTGAGTAGGGCTATTCCATTCAAAGCAATGTGCCAATTTTGCGACTGATTAATTATACGACACATGGCTTGAAGTGGCATGGACTTTGACATGTTTCAAGGTGGGGTGTTATCTGTTTTGCAATCAATTCTAGAAAAAGTCAGAAAAGTCCATTCAATCTAAAAATTTCTAGCTCTCTTGATTTTTCGTTAGAACAACCTCGTTGGGTAATTGTAACAAGGGTTGCCGAGAATTGGTTCGGGTCCTGTGATGTCGTGGGAGTTGTCTGTTTAGGAAGTTGTTTATTGCTTATTTGATGAGATGATTGGACTGTAAAGTTGTGCGTCTCGTAATCGCGAAACTCGTGCTCCCTTCTAGGAGGCTGAATACTCCGCCATTTCTTCACTTCGTGAGGTTGTCTTTGATTTTTCTATCCGGCGTTTTGAAGAATATCGTTACACCTACATTATCGAGGAGGCTATCGTTGGCGTGTATAGCATGCAACTGTCGCGAAGGTATGAATGACTGCGTGATAAAATGACATGGCGTAGATCATAGGATGACTTCAAAAAATGAAGTAACAAAGAGAAATGCTGTGAGATTGGGTTCTGGAAACTGTTAAAGGCGCCAAGGTGTTTGGATTTTGACATTTTCTGGCGTTACAATTTTCGGCGTTACAAACTGCGTTACAGACGCATCCTTACATATGCATTCTCGGAGTGCATTATAGCTTCTCAGCTTACGCTTCGTCGCAATTACAATACTAACGGCAAACGGCAATAAGCCCGCTGTCGATACTAAACTTCGTGACTACTTTTGTTTCTTTTGCCTATTGCTTTTCTTTTCTAATTTTCTTTTTTTTCTCAATGCATCTTTTGCTTGTTCCACCTCCTCCAAGTACTGCTCCTACACGTGACCCGTCTGCTGCTGCGGCTAGTGATCGGAGACGTCAACTCGCTCGCAAGAGAAAGAGAAGGTAGCATGAGAGACGTACACCGTTGGTCGTCACTACTGAACAAACAGACCCTGTTGAACGGAGACGTCAACTCAATCGTGAGAGAATGAAAAGACTGCGTGAGACCCGTATATCGTCTTGATTATCTCTGAGGCGAAGCGGAAGAGATGATTTTTAGATCAATCTGTGGTTTTTCTGCTGTAGATGGTCTGTCATAATCGTTATGCTGGATGGTGTGTTTGAAAACCTTTGATGTCCATGTGTTTGTCATAATCAGGTAAGCGCTGCTTCTCACAAGACAAGTTGATCAGACATTCCTACCTCACGAAAACGTCTGTAGTCCCTACATTGATTTCTCCTTTTCTATATTTTCCCAATCGTCATTCTCTTCTTCGTCTTCCACCTCCAACTCCTCCTCGCAAACCGCCTCTTCTCCTGATCAGTACTTCTCCCCTCATCAATGGTTAGCTCTGGGATCATTCTTCTCTGAGAACACACTCTGCGCTCCCAGCCTTGCAACGTTTGTAAACATTTCATCCCGATATAATTGTTCTCAAATCTGGAAGCCGTAGATGGTGCCCCCATGAAGAAGGAGGGAATAAATTCAGCTGTGACAACAATGCTGATCTTGGCGAATTGACTGATGTCTTCAGAGGTTTGATGAATGGTTTGACATTCACAGAGGAGCTTCTTATTTCCCGTTGCTCTCCTTTCATAACAGTTTGGATGACGAGAGGGCACGGACAACTAATGTACACCGGCAATGTCACTGATTTTTCGCAGCAAAAATTGTCTTTAGCGGTTCAGCCTCCAAGAGTTACGGAGGTATTCGACGTTTTACTTTTTAGAAAAGCTGTTTAACTCCTGAAACTTTCAATGATTTTACAGTCCGTAAATCAGAGGATTCGATGGACTCTTTTTTTTACAGATGAAATCAGTCTGTGGATTGTCGAGGAGTGATTGAAGCGAAAGAGGTTTCGTTCGCTCTATTCGGAGCTAGAATCTGGAATTTGTATGGGTGGACGCTTTAGTGTTGACTGAGTTTCGTGGTTACGGATATTTTTTAAGGCTTCAGCCATACTCGGAGAAAAATTATTATTGGTTGATGCTATGCCCATACCCCTCGTCGCAACCAAACATCACCATGTCAGCCATTTTTGATTAACTGCTTTTGATATTCTCAAATGGACAATTACTCTGCAGTGCACTAAGAAATTACGAGAACCACTCCATAGCGAAACGACACATCTCAGACCAAGCTTTTAAAATTCTTCTTTGTGAAAACTGAGGCCTTTCCACAGAAAATGAGAAGTCTTGGACGGACAACTCTCATGTGATTGATTCGGATGTAACGGATTTAACGGATATACCGATCACCCCATTCGGACTTAATTCAAGGCAATTGCCTCCTCACACCTCCGTATAGGTTGGTTGCTACGGAAAAACACATTTAAAGGCACCGTTTTTGCATATGAGCGCTAGGCTGATAGGAAATTACAAACACATTTCCAAAAGTTTAGTTAATCGGTTTTATCGTCTAGGAAATAGTAATCACAAAGGTTTCATTTTCCCATCTCATCAATACTTTTACCAGTCCAGGATGAACCTTTTAACGATTTCCAACTCCATCAAGGAGGGATTAACCAAACACGAAATCATTCCAGAACTGATCCCAAACAAAAATTTTGTTCCCAAAGGACTGCTAGTCATCTCTTATGGCAAGGACAAGGAAGTTGTGATGGGCAACACATTAAAGCCTGAAGAAACCCAGGAAAGACCTCAAGTTGCATTCACTTTGAATGTGAATGACGACACAGATTTGAAAATCGCA
Organism: Citeromyces matritensis; assembly: GCA_030570875.1. NCBI lineage: Eukaryota > Fungi > Ascomycota > Pichiomycetes > Pichiales > Pichiaceae > Citeromyces > Citeromyces matritensis. The sequence continues at coordinate 4,633 of JAJLWQ010000199.1, forward strand.
GATTCAGACCGTTTCACTTTGGTGGTGACAGACCCAGATGCTCCAAAGAAGGGAGATCCGGCATTTTCTGAATTTTGTCATTACGTCATCAAAGACTTGAAGCTCAACAGCGCGTCAAGTGCTGATGCAAACGTGGAAAATCTAACCACGGAACTGTCACTCGATAAAGACGGAAAGGAACTGATCCCCTACATGGGACCAGGTCCTCCACCCAAGACGGGACTACATCGGTATGTATTTATGCTGTTTAAGCAGAAACCAGGCGTATCTCCAGAAGCTCCTGCAGACAGACCAAAATGGGGCACCGGTGTCCCAGGGCATGGTATCAAGGAGTACAGTGCAAAGTATGGTCTGGAGCTCTTGGCTGTGAATTTCTTTCTGTCGAAGAATAAGGATAACTGAGTGTGTACTAATTTAATTCAGAGTTGGTGTATCAAATGTGAGGAAGCACTCCAGATTTGTAAGTCATTGATTATCTCTGAAGCGAAGGGGAAAACGTGATCTTGAGATTTATTTGTTCTCGATTTCACTTTAGAGATTTTCGTAAGATTAAGAGTGCGCAAATGTCCTCATAGTTTTGCTCATTAGTCGAAGCTCGTGATCCTCCTTAACGGTGAAGTTTCCATCAAGTCTGGAGATCTGTGTGAGCGGTGAAAGAGTGTTACATCTAGTGATCATCTCTTACAGGAATCGACATTTTTCAACATGATGAGATATTACTCTGGTCAATGCTTCCTAGAGCTCGACAATGCTTTGCCTTTTTGCTATAATAACTGGCAACAGTCAGTCGAAAACCTCTTGGGAACAGACTGTCATGCTGCTCAAACTCCGTGAGCTGTGAGGGTAGTTTCTCACTCATGTCTTGTCTGAATGCAGCTCGCACTTTACAGTGCTGTATTCACCTACGCGCTCGAATAGAATCACAGAGTGTAATGACGTCGGAAAAGATCTTCTCGGTAGTGGAATGAAAGATACGTTAGTAACAGCGTCTTTGATTCTGTTGGCAGTCGGAGAATTGATCCGGACCCAAAGACTCTGAAACCAGAAATCTCGCAACTTATTATATACTTATTTGTTGAAAGCGTCAAAAGCAAAAGTAAAGATATCTGTCAGAGCACGTGAATGCGGGTTCCCCGACAGACACGAGCCGCGGAATAGCGTGATGACCACGGAGGATTCTGAGAGCCGTGATTTTTATAAAGGACCCAATAATCTTGAATAATAAGTCGTGCGAAATGCACTGTCTTAAAGCTGTCTATTCCCGGTCATTTCGATCCTTACACCTTACTTTCAAACTAGCCCTGTTCTTCTAGCCAACCGGATAGAGCATGCCCCAATAGAAGAGGGGGATGTCAGCTGGTTACTAACAGTCGTGAAAGATCAATAAAAGCTTGTTCGGGAGATTTGTATTTAGATTTATTAAAAGTCGTAGGTGATTTGAAAGGGCTTTAAAAAGGAAGAAACCACAAAAGTAATCTTAGGCCATCTCTTCCGCTTCGCTTCAGTGATTACACGACCCTTGCCTATGTGTTGGAGTCATAACTTAGATATACGGATGTATTGGTGAGTATCCCACCATATCATTCAGTCCGATGCTATTTCATGTGATACCACATTGCAAAGAGTAAACAGTTCAAGTAGGGTTCTGTAGTGATGTTGGTAGAAATACATGGGGTTACACCTACTCGAATCCATCAAATAAAATTGGGTCATTGAGAGTCTGCTCCTATCGATGGAATATATTACATTTGTCGTCCGAGTTTTCGGTGAAAGCCTATGGCGCAGCCAACATGTGTGATTGCTTAGAGTAGCGGTTTTGTTGAGCATTATTCATATCAGATCCTCTTCTAGTGATTATCTTTAATCCAATGTTTGAGCGAGTCACCAACGTAAGAAAAAGAAAATCGCAACTTGTAGCCATGAAGTACCTCAAACAAAGATAAAGTGTTATCGTTTAAGGCATTATGTATGCACATACTGCCCCTTCAAGCAATCACTCGCTCCTATGCTGACAGATGTAATATGCTCAACATCCTAACATCAACCCCAGAAGACAAAAATATGCGCTATTATGCGCGTTGTGCATATACACAATTGAACATTTCCACACTGTACGAAAAAACGAGATGACTCAGAAATTGTTCTCAAGGAAGAAAAGCAAATCAATATCAAGAAAGAAATGGTCAACCAATCCAATATCAAGAAAGAAATAATCAACCCTGATTCAGATGCCGAGTTACGTCACAAGGAAAGAGACGGAAACTCGGCATCCTCAACAATCAGATCTTGGGACAGTAAACCCAGTTCCAAAGAGGAGGAGTTTGTCAACTCAATGAGTGAATCAGTTCGTGAACGGTGCATTGAGTTGATTGATGCAGTGAACGTGAAAGGGATGATGACTGACCTCGAAATTACAAGGGCCTTATGGCAGTTAGGGACAAATTTAGTGAATGAATTCGAAGACGTCAGTTTAATGCGTAAACTTCAAAATGAATGTCAATTCAACTACTCAAGCGATCTGGAGAAAATAAAGCTTTTTTTTACAGCAAAAGAGAGACCTTATTGCAATCCGCTGTTGCAAGGTGGCCAGGAGATGCATTTTAAAAGCGAATATAGACGTCCCGAAATGATTGAGATGGTCCGGAACCAAATTAAGGAGTATTTAGATGATGAACAATCTTTGCCATACACTGCGTTGCTTCAAACGGCATTCGCAGGGAAGAGCCGTATGGTCCACGAGCTGTCAAAAACAGTTCCTACAATTTACATCAATTTGGGAGAGGAAGACAGGTTTCCTTTTAAGACAGAAGATTCGGCTAGATTTTTTGAGGCTTTGAGAAACCATGATACTCTGCGTCGCGACGAGGACTTGAAAAGATGCTTACTTCAAGCTATCCAGGAGCTCAGCAATTTCATCGAAAGCCTGAATAGTCAAACACTGGATGCAGAGAGTTTGGAGCAAGTATGGCAAGCCCAAGTAAGCGGAAAAACAAGCTTTTTGAATCAAGACATGTTGAAGAGCGATTCTCAGGCTGGAAAAGAAGCTTGGTCAAAATTCCACAATGCTTTATCCAAAAAGTCCTATAATGATAAGCTGAAGGTGTTGCTAGTGATCGATGAGGCACGTGTTCTTAGACGTGATCAGTCACAGGATGGAGATTTGTTCAGGCACTTGAGAAGAGCCTTGCATGGCTTAAGTAACAACGGAATGTTCACTCTTTTTGTGGACACCACCAGTCAGATCACCGACTTTGTAGGTCCAGAGGAGCAAGATTCATCTTTCATCAAGGGTCCTTTGAAAGGTATGAGAATCAATCCTCCAATTTACGCTTTCGACACCTTTGACACTTTTCTCGATGACCAGATTGTATCGACAAGAAAAATTACAGACAAAGACAAGCTTTTGCGGATGGGTCGTCCCATGTGGTACGGATTTCAGGACCGCGATTACGCTGATGTTGTTGAAATGGCCGAGCGCAAGTTGGCCATTTCCGGAGATCATAAGGAAGGTAAGTTGGCGTCTATGATGTGCCTCTTTGCCATACCTCATCACGGAACGCTGGAAACAGCCAGCTCATTGTTAGCCAGTAATATGGCGTTCCCAGCGTATATAGCTCCCAGCAGAACACTGCTCAAAGTCGTTTACCGGTCGGAACCGGTTCTGGTTCACGCTGCTCACATGGTCTTGAAGGACCATAATTTCGTCCACCTGCTTGATCTCCTCAACTCATTCATGATGAGCGGGGACATCTCTACAGGCAATCGCGGAGAGATTATGGCGAGGGTACTGATATTGAAAAAAATAACGGACAAACACTCGGAGGTCGACAGTTCGAGCCTTAGAGGTGTTAACCTTTTAAAAGTGGAGGACTTTTTGAAGTCGATGGGATTTTCCATCGACTCGGCAATCCCTCATGGTATTGTGCACTTTTCGCACTGGACCAAAATCGATTGCGAACCGAGTCCGCATGTCATGCTCATGTGCCTCTTGCGAGGAACTGCGATTGACTGCCGTGACAACCAGCGTGTGATCGATATGATTATCCCGGTCCTTATAGATACCGAGGAAAATCATAAGCTAATCGAAAATCTCAACCTTACGCACTCCCAATTATCACAGAGTGAACGTTTGGAAGATCACATAGAAAAGGACATTGCCAAGTGCATTTCTTTTGTTGCGATTCAAGTAAAATGCAACCCCAGGAGCAGAGACCGTGTTCGCAAATTTTTCTTCGAACACCACAAAAATTTCTTCAAAAAGTTCAGCGCCAACCGAGGAATTGTGATCCATCTTCAGATGTGTGGCAAAGAAAAAGCAGACCATGTTTCACGGCTATCAAACAGGCACACCTACATCTACCGTGAATCTATGGAAGCATGGCACCTGGGAAGAGACGAAACCGAGCGGATGAAAAATCTTCTTAACTATGTCATTGGTCCGAGGCCGGGAATCGACAGCAAATACAGTCTGGACATGGTTCAAAAGTATCTTGAACGTATGCAGTTGTTTCGTTAAATGTATTCTTTTTTGTTTTGTAGATTCACTGATCTCAGTGCCAGGGCTTGTATTTTGGAGTTCAAAACCCTTAGTATAAAACTCTAGCTGATGAGATTTCTGGCGGTGAGAAAGAGGATATTGCTAAGTTCCCTTCAATATCATCTTTACCTACATAAACTGCAACATCGAATGATAGTGTAGGAAGAAGATGATGTAATCCTGCATGAGATCTCTCACAACGCAGTTGCCTCTCTGTATTTTGAGTCTGCATGATTTTTCCAAATTCAAGACAGTGGGCCTATTTAAATTGCCAGTATCAGACAAGACGCCAAAATGGGTTGGGAACTTGAGCCAAGTATCACTCGAACTGAAAAAAAACCAGGGAGAGCGCTTTCACAGCTATTTGAAGGACTTGACGACAGTCAAAATACCAAACCGGCTGGCCTAAAAGTAGATAATTTCTTGAGAAGTAACAAGTCTTGAATTTTTAAAGGAAAACAACCAATAATAGCATTAGGGAGCAAATATGGAAAAGACCCATTCATTTCTGATCGTAAGGTATTTCGCCAATATGTCTGAACTGTACGTTAAAGTGCGTATGCGCGTGGATTATGCTATATGCTATATGAAAGTTGAAAGGATAAGAATCAATTGTATGTAGATCGTGGCTAAAAAAAGTGAGCTATAACGGAGCTTTATGTCTACCGAAGGATTTTACCTCCCACCATTTCGCTTAGCGGTAAATGACGGATCAGTGTCCTCTCACCCTTCATTGTTCTAGTTTGAGCCTATTATGTTAAAGATCTCTAATACTAGCCGGGTCGAATCTTTGAGACACGGTCAATCCAAACACAACGAGATATACTCGAAGGTGAGCATACATGTCAAGGGTTTTTCTTTACTACCGGGTCGGTAATTCTCAGCACCCTGACCCCGGCGCTCCCAGGAAACCGTCACTTACCGACAAAAGCAAATAAAGTCGGGCGGAGGAAATTTTAGTGGTTATTTGGCATTGACCAATCCCACGCAGGGATATGCTACGGCAGCCTATCGTGCGCAAATGCATCTTCTTCTTCATTAGCATTCATAATTGAAATGAATCCTGTGTGTGAAAGAAAGAAGGAAAATGTGTGGCTGTGAAAGAAACAAAAGTACATTGTCCCTTTATTGGTATTGACCACCCAACTCAATTCTTCCGTCAGTGGTCGCACCACGTGATCTATTTCCTCTTTTCACCATGACACTAGTCTGTGGATTGTCGATAAACGTATTTCACTTCAGAGCATGGAGAGGCACGAGAGATTGATGAATTTAGCTCGTAAGATTTTTTTCTTTCAATGGATTTTTGTTCACTCCTCACACAACGTCCAAAAATTTGTCGTATTCAAATCTTGAGTCTCTGCCATATTTATTATACGTGACTTTGCATACACAATCTTGTTCTTAGAGCTTCGTTTCGTTTCAAGTATATATATATATTCACCATTCGAAAAAAATCGTGCACCACACACTTCTCGTCGAACAGTAAAGTGCTTCTTCGTCTCTCGATAACCTTTTTTCAACGGGTAAGATCACAAACAAACAATGACATCTTTCCAGGATCAGATTGATGGCCTTAACACGGCGAAAAGCGTAGCACTCGATCAACACAATCTCTTCCCCGAAGTTCTCATGAAGCTCGCTCCTATTTGTCATCGAGCCGACATATCCTTTGGCAAATGGTTTGCTACAGACTTTCTCTACGACTCGTTCTGTAATCCCAGCTCTTGTCTTTCTCGAGAACTTCAGATGGCCAATGCGCCGCAAGTTCTCGAACCGTTGCTCCATTTGGTTACCAAGCAAGACGAGTTCTTGTTCAAAAGCTGTGTTGAATTGGCTACACATGTATACCCCTTGGCTTTTGAGTATTTGATGAACCACGCAGAGGGAATCGCTTTTTGGAATACCCTCAACAGCTTGAAGGAGGAGATTATCAATAAGCTTCCAACTTCATTCCCGCTTCCTGCCTATAACAAGCAGACGGATCTTGAAAGATCTGCCAACTGCAAGTTTGCCATTGTGCGTTTCGTCAGTGTTGTTATTCAGGTAAATCTTCCTGCTCCTGCCAAGGATCCCCGTGCGAGGAGATCCCAAGAGGACGACGATGACGTTTCGATATCGAAAGCGCCTTTAAACCACCCCTTCATCGACAAGTCTCTAGAGGCTGTGGGGGAGGGTCTGCTTGACATGATGTTCAACCTCATTAACGATGGCATACTCATCACCACCTCGATTTTCACCTCTCTTCTCAACTGTATGATTATCCTTTTGAGGAAACGTCCCAAACACGTTTTCAACAAACTGGTCAACTTTATTCTGTCGTGCGATCCAGGAAGCCAGTGCGACCCGATATTCGAGAAGGACGTGCTGAAGCAGAAACTGATCCGCCGCTTTAACGACCGGTTCAACAAGATCACTATCGGCTTCCTGCTCAACAGAAACTTTGTCAAGGACCCAACCCTCAAGGCACGGCTTCAGAAGAAGTTTGCATATCTAAGTGCCAAGGGAGACGAACAGAAAAAGAGGGGCATTCTAGCCTCAGAGTTGGAGGAACCTGCTCAAGACGTGAAAAGACGCAAACTCGAGTCGTCCTCGCAGGACCCAGTATACTTTTTCAACGAAAACCCCGTTGCCCGGGACTTTAGGTACACTTCGCTCTACTCTTTGATCGACCCTAAAGATACTTTGAACTCTTTTGATCTTTCTGGGATCCCTCAGGACATTCTGGCCTTGATGGTGGTTAATGCTATTCAGTCTACTGATTTCACCAAACTGAAAGCTGGTCTCGAAGTCATCTTCAACAGGTATAAAGATCTAGCCTCACGGTCGCAAAATGACACTGTTGCAGAAAAGGAATCCGGACAAGAACTTGTAGATGATGTCATTCCTGATAATTACACCAGTGAGACGCTTTTTCAACTCCCTCCACCGCCGTCCTTCTCTGTAAAGCAAAAGAAGCAGCATCTTACTAATGTCCTGCATCGATTTATGAAATTGGCCGGTCGCGATTTCAAGTCGCTCGTCAGCGATGAAACCGACACAACCGAAAGCGAGCTGACAAAAGTGGCCATAACGAGTTGGAAAACCGACTCGTGGCTCATTCTTCTAACTCGACTTGCCACTCGTGGCTTGCACAACGAAAAAGAACAAGATGATGGAGACTTTAGTAACTTGATTCGCGAATCCATATTCAGCTATTTCGCCGATGACATTAGAGGAAGGGTCGACGTTGTTATCGAGTGGCTCAACGAAGAGTGGTACAGCGAGTACGTGAAAGCAGAAGAGGATCGAAATTCGGATCTTTTGCAAGAAAATAAACCTTTGAAAGTGGACACTCCTACGTATACGCTGTGGGCAGGCAGAATACTGGATGTTGTTATTCCCTTTTTGGAAGCTACCGATAGAAAGATTTGCATCAGACTGCTTTCGGATTTGCCCTATTTGAACGAGGAGCTTGTGACGCGAATCCGTTCGCTGTGTCTTGATCCCATCAGGTTCCAGCTTGGGTTCCAGTCTCTGCAGTTTTTGATCATGTTCAGGCCTCCTGTTAAGCAGGCGTGTATCCATTTGCTCAAGACGATGCATGAGGAGACCGAAGTTGAGGATCTTAAAGCAGAGTGCTTGAAGTATTTGAAAAAGTATTGTCCGGAGGAGTTTTCTTAAATGAACAACGAGCAAAGCGAGTTGTGAGTTGTGAGTTGTGAGTGAGCTTGATTGACTTTATGAGGAATAAGAGTGTGAGTTTTTTGACTTATAAAACTCTCATCATACCTGGCGTGGTCTGACTTCTTAGGTGGTCCAAATAGTGAAAGAATTTGGAAATAGGTTCTTGATCACCGGGGTAAGATTCAAGACTTTGGTTGTTTTCTTATCGGTAAGTACATGGATTGAAATGACTTTTTATGGTTAGACATGATGATATCTCATTGCTTTGTATGAATATCATGAGTAAACCAATTTATTGGACATGTTGATATCACTTTGCAGATATGTATGAATATCATGAGTAAAGCAGTTTGAAGAAAAACCCAAAACTAGCCCTTCTCCACTGGGCTGCTGTATTATCCATGGTCACACCGGTCTTGATTTTACGTGACGGTTACAAGTCACATTGATGAAGTGCTCAGGACGTTTTGTTGCGGAGACTCGTGAAGTCGTCATTAATTCTTTATATGAGAAGGGTGCAAAATTGACAGAAACTGCAACACTGAGTCAAGCCGTTCGTGTTGGGATTTTTTTT
>JAJLWQ010000200.1:0-13125 GCA_030570875.1 Citeromyces matritensis
AGGAGGGAAGTTTACTTGGCAAACCTGTCCACTTCCAGGAAGGAAAATGACGACTGTAGTCACCTTCTAGAAGTAGTGATCTGAGCATAGTCACTCACTTCGGCATAAGACCAAACATTATGCTCCACTGCATATGCGGATGCATACGCATGCAGTAGACCGCATATAGACCAAACTGTCATATGTGAGGAGTTAAACCAAAAGACCTAAACAACGGTCGCTCCATTGGCCGATGAGGCCTGGTGTTGTATTCACAACCCGAATCTCCCATGGGTGAAGTTCTTGCCTAGTCATCTAGCCAGATATCAGTTGTCGGGCCAATATCATCATAGCCCCAGTCCTTATTACATAAGACACCATACCGAGGGTTCGCGCCCTCGGTTTGGATACACAGACAACACTGATTGGCCAATATGACAAGGCACTATGCATATTGCATAAAAGGGAGAATTGGCAGCAAACTACTGGCGGTATATGTAGAGGCAACATTCCTCTCAGTTCGACATGCTAAGCTATGCTATGGTATGATATCCAATCCAATTCAATCAGGACAACTTGGGTGTTTCTCTATATAGAAGATAATACCTATTTTACACCCATCTACAATGGCAACTAACGAGAATAGCAGTAGCTCCCCAGTGAGACCGATCCATGATGAAGGTGACCCAGCCATGGCTGGTCCCTCATCTCATCAAAGCTTTATGACGTACGTGAGATCATTGAAGCGTAGCGGATCGATTGCACAACGTAAGTTCTTTCCCTTCCTACTGATGACATTGGTGTGTGGCTTATCATGATTTACAGTGAGAGATTGATAAATTGAACTCATTAGATGCTTTTTCTCTCTTGGTTTTTTATGGGAAAAATGATTGCTGGGACTGAAGGTTACTATGGAGTCCGTAATAGCGGCCCTTGGATATGTTTGAACAAAATGTGTAGTGTACACGATATGATCCCAAATGCAGGCCCGGAATACATAGGACGAGCTTCTATTCCAGTCTGTCATTTACGTGTCAATAGATGGTACCTTTACATGTACATCTCATATATCTCACAGTTTTTCCATCACGTCTTACACGACGTCCATACATTCGTCGTATCAAGAAACTCTTAGTCTCTGCAGCATTACTGAGCGATTTGTTGAAAGGTATTCCATTCAGCCGAAGACGTTTGATTTTGATAGCTTTACCCACCTTTTTTTCTTTTCGAAAGTATACTATTAAAAGCCTTAGTTAGTTGGCAGAGTACTGTGATGACATATGATACTAACTTTTCTGAGTTCACTTGCTCGAACACTTGCAATTGATTGGATATGAAGCGTCTCTGCTGCTACTTTGTGGTGTGAGGTACCAAATACTTTGTATTCATGTCAGACGCTTCCTGTTATCGGCAATGATATCTATATAAAGTCCACAGTGACTATTGCGCTGTTTTGAGTAGCTTCGGCAACCTTGCACATATCTTTTATGTCTAGCAAAAGGTGCGTACAGACAATTCTTGGAGTAGGACATACACTCGAAGAAGTAAAAAACATTTCACTAATTGAAAAAGGTTTGATTAGTCGATAGAACGTCGCAGGAAAATTAAAGACTACTGAATGCTTTTTTGTTCTATGTCTCGCAATATCCTTCAGAGACACCGCGGGATGGGCATCACACAGTTTGAAAGGTTTGATGTGATGATGGGTCTCAGTAGAAATTATCACCTCATGCATCGATTAATCGATTGAAATAGGCTCAAGTCTGACACTTTTTCTACAGACTCTCAGATCTTCAAAACAAGGGTCTCGTCTACAAAAATCAGCACCATGTACGGGTCCAGAACGTCTAATGAGGTGATTCTCGTTTTGAGTGCATGCTGGCGAATCTAACAAAACAAGCTCTGAAACAGGCATAATAAGCACCGTCCCATGTAGACATATGCTAGCTTTCACATGAATTTTTTCTCGGGCACTTCACATCGTTAAAGGTATTCATATGCACAGTATGCATGGATACGCATGGAACTTGCATACCCTATTAAAATTGTCGAGAATGGCAAAAAGAACTCTAGGTATGAAGCTTTAAGCGTTCAAGAATTCGATGAAATTCAAAATTTATAAAGACAACCTCCTTTATTCTGAGAAGCTACCTCTGTACATACTCCGGAGCCATTACTCTAATTAGAATTTTTATTTTGTTTGTGGAATATCAAGCAATCAGATTCGTACAGCTATATACTTCAAGAGCAGTCACAAACTCAGTCATTTCAGGGTAAGAAATTATGAGAAGCACTACTCGTGGGATGTTTTCTTTTAAGTCGGTCAAGAAAGAGGATTTTCCATAAAATCGAGTTTAGTTAGTGTTCCATCCTTGCATCAGTTTCAAAATTTTCTTTTCTATTTCATTCTTCCCTCACAAACCTTTCCGACCGCTGTAAAGACGTAATGCTCTATGTGGTAAATCCACATTGACCATTGCGCATATCCAGTTATGAAGATCTCTCGACTAAAACATTCTTCACACACCGCGCATCATCTTATCGCCTATTCTAGTACAAGAAGGTGCGCCAAACCACCAATGGTTTATGTTCTCGGGTTCGATTCCGACCTATCCACATTTCCAACCTTATAAAGGTATCACTTCGATATAGTGCGTGTAATCATCGACGATCGTTAGAAAATAGTTTTCGTCGATCAGCGGCATCGGATGTCTGTTTTTGACGCTGAGTTTATTTAGCATCCTGTAGTCGATGCACATTCTTAGTGTTGCGTCCTTTTTCTTAACGAACAACACCGGTGCGCCTCACGGCGAGATGGAAGGTTCTATCATTCCTGCTTCCAGTAAACTGGATAATTGCTTTTCGAGTTCAATTTTCTCAGCAAAGCTCAATCTGTAAGGAGCGCGAGCGTGCGGCTGAGCTCCTTCTATCAGGTCAATGCGGTGTACGATACCTCGGGGCGGAGGTAGCCCATGGGGCTGCTCGTCGTTCACCGTCTCACCGAACTCTTTTTCTATCCATGCCGGAATAGATCGAGTTTCTCCTTCCTCTGTCGGGGTTGCGTTAATAAAACCCAAAAGCGGAGCTTCATTTCCACGCAATTTTAATTCTTCGAACTCTATCAAATTGACTTGAAGCTTCTTCAAATCCAATGTTAGCTGGAATTTGTCCGGATTGATCATTGGCGTTTCGTCCAACGTATCGACTTCTTCAACGGTTGGTGGATCAAACGTCTTATTCCTGAAAGAGATGTGCTTTTCGTAACGCTCGACAAATGGCATGCCAAGGATTAATTCCCTTTGCAGATTTTCCACCACGAAGGCCTCTACGCGTTCTTGCCAACGACCCTTTCTCAATGTCATCGTTGTTTTCATCGATGATGTGGCTACCGGTAGTGATTGATCCTGTGTACCAACGGCAACTGAAATACCTACTTCATGAACCGCTGTCGGTTCCAGCTTCAACTTTCGCACCACCTCGGCATTGACCAAATTGGTAACTGCCCCTGGGTCGATTAACGCCTGAACGTTTTTTTGATGGGAAATGGTCCTGAAAGATCGGCACATAGCGTTTCTAGGGGACGTGTTGACTTATAAGACACATTCTTTTTACGGGTTTTGACTCTAAGCATGCGTCGTAGTTGTCCTGAGTTCCCAATGGAACGCCGACAGACGGGTGACTCAGTCCTCAGTGTAAAGAAACGTGGAAAGGTTCTACTACATTTGGGGGCACCACAATCAATGCACCTTGTCCTAAAGTCACTACAAGAGAGTTAGTGAACAGTTTGTGAGCCGATTTCAAGAACAGACTCACCCACAAACTGTTCTAGAATGTACTGAACGATTGATTGTATCCCTCTTTCTTTGGATCGATATCGTCTTTGTCCGGTACGACAGCAGCTAGCGACATACGTCAATCCTTACCATAAATGCGCAAGAACCTTATTTCAATTCTTGAAACCATGGGCGCTATACGACTTGTTCTTTTCATCGAATTTCCTCAACAGGATTGGCACGACCATTTTGACCCAACTTGAAACCTTCCAAAGGGTTTGCTTTAAAGTAGTATTCACCTGATCGTAGCGGTATGATCTTGATCTTGCGATCTTAGATCGTTGAATTCACAGAACGATATATATCTTGAGATCAAGATTGCTTTTTTGGGGTTGCGATGATAATAGAATATAAAAAATATGGTTCTTTATGTGACTATTGAGAGAGATGCTTATTTCATGCACCATTCAATAAGAGATTTTTTTGAACCATGTTCAGTGCTTTCGCCCAAAACTTTACGGAAATGGAAAACAATAACATACGCAAAAGTGAGTGTAGGGAGTACCAATTCGGACTACAACAAATTCAATAACAGTGACGCAAATCCTTTCTTCCAAAGAGAAGATACGGAGAGCAGCGATGATGGCAACGTGGTGAAATTTGGAAGTGTAATTGAGCTCTGGTTTTCCTGTTTAACACACAATTGTCAAGATCGGAGGTCCATGTAGTGGTATCTCGGTGGAGAGATTGCTTTCGGTTAGCAAATTACATAAATCTCAGACAACTCCATAAAGCAAATCTTGATTCGTCGAGACTGCCTGAGGTGTAAAGGAAAGGGTTATTTGATTTAAGACTTGACATTTCTGAAAAGAGATTAATCTAAGAACCAAAGATGTGTCTGAGCGACCCTGCATGATGCATGCATAAACTATTGCGATCTGCGATCTACCCTCAAAATCTAAAGCTTACCCTACAGAGCTCCCCCACATTGATCTACAAACATCCGGACACCTCGGGGAAACGGATATATAAATCCACCTCACCTTTTCCCCCACACAACATGGACATTACTAATCCAATCATTGTAGTTGGCGGAGGACTTGCCGGATTAAGTGCTGCACACCAGGCGATAATCAACGGTGCGAACGTTGTTTTACTGGACAAACAACCGTTCTACGGGGGCAACTCTACAAAGGCTACTAGTGGTATCAATGGGGCGCTTACAAATACTCAAATCGAACTAAAGATTGCAGACTCCGTTGCGCAGTTTAAAAGAGATACGTTGAAATCCGCCAAAGGATTGGCAAACGAAGAATTGATTGACGTCTTGGTGAACAACTCAGCTTCAGCAGTTGAATGGCTTATAAGCCACTTCAAATTGGACTTGTCTCTCGTATCGCGTTTAGGAGGACACTCTCAACCACGAACTCATAGAGGCCACGATAAAAAGTTTCCTGGAATGGCCATCACTTTTGCTTTGATGGACAAGCTGGAGGAGATTGCCAATTCGGATTCAAAACGGTTCAAACTACTGAAAAGGTGCAAGGTTGTAGACTTGCTCAGAGATGGGAAAGATAACGTTGTGGGAGTAGAGTATGTTGATGAAGATGGTAAAAAACATAGTCTTGAAGGTGTAGTGATTATGGCCACTGGAGGATACGCTGCTGATTTCGATTCTGCAGATTCTTTGATTAAAAAGTATCGTCCTGAGCTGTTGGATTTGCCCTCCACGAATGGGACTCATGCCACGGGAGACGGTCAAAAGCTCATCATTAAAAACGGTGGCGGAGACGTTGATATGAGCAAAGTGCAAGTTCATCCTACGGGACTCGTTCCCTTTGACCAGAAAGTTGTAGATAAGGACAAGTTCTTGTATCTTGGAGCCGAGGCTCTGCGTGGTGAAGGGGGCATTATGCTGAATTGCAGAGGAGAGCGGTTCTGCGATGAACTGGGATTCAGGGATTATGTGAGCGGAGAAATGGTTAATACCATTAACAAAACCGGAAGCAAAAAGATACTTTTGGTTTTGAACGAAAAAGCTGCCGAAAAACTCAGCTTTCACATAAAACACTATCAGCAGAGGGGATTGATGAGGAAGCTAACAGCCACACAACTTCTCAAAGAGATTGGGTGTACTCGCGACAAGTTGCAGGATGAGTTTGAAAAGTACAATAAGCAGAGGCCCGACCAGTTTGGGAAAAAGTTCTTCCCCGCTACACCTTTTAGGTTGATGGATCCGGAAACCAACGCCGAACAGTCGTTTTTCGTTGCGTATATATCCCGGGTGGTGCACTTTACTATGGGTGGTGTACGGATCAACGGGAGGGCGGAGGTTTTAAATAAAGCAAATAAGCCCATGAGCGGGTTGTATGCGGCGGGCGAGTTGGCTGGCGGTGTTCACGGGGAGAATCGATTGGGCGGGTCGTCGTTGCTTGGGTGTGTTGTTTATGGAAGAGTTGCGGGCGACTCTGCATGCAGTTATTTATTTAGAAAGCTTTCAAATAGTGGGAGTGCTGTTTCTCGGTTGAAGCAGGTGAGTCTTCATCTTGATCCGACAAAGCCGAACAGTGTTGTTGTTGAGTGGAAGGGCTTTGGTGAGGCAGGTTCTCAGTCTGAAGAGTCAATTTCTTCCGAGGCTTCTTCTCCTTCCGAGGCTTCCACGGCTTCTTCTCCCTCAGAGTCTCCCGACTCTTCGGCCTCTTACAATGCCTTCCAGATCCCCTCTAAAGAATTCACAATGGAGGAAATCTCAAAACACAACACAGAAAAAGACTGCTGGGTAGTTGTCAAGAACGTGGTAATGGACGTTACAAACTTCCTGAGTGACCACCCCGGTGGTATCGATCCGGTGGTTAAACTGGCTGGAAAAGATGCCACTGAACCATTTGAAATGTTTCATGAGGATAAAGTGGTTCCCAAATACGCCGCACAATGTTGTATAGGACGCCTTAAAGGGACTACGCCGTTTCTTGAAGTGTGATGATCCAAAACTGCTTCTCTGCATCCTGATCATCCACCCACAAGAGTCCGCTACTCACCATCTCCTCCAATACCGTTGTGCTTCTTATCGAGGTCCATTCAAAGTTTGCTATCAAAAGCGACACACTGACGCATCGCAGCAAGTTGCACGTTTCCAAAACAAGCGACTGGTCCTGGTTCAAGTGGTGCGGAACAGATTTTATGTACGAGTGAGAACCAATACTCACAAGGCTTATCTCGTCACCCAATGGTTTTAGTAGGTTCAAGCTTTTGAGGACATCTTTTTCCTTTGCGTTTGAAAGCATTTTGCAGCACTCACTCAAAGAGATCATCCCGCCGTTTAAGTCACGTGTCTCGTTACAAAGTTGAATTATTCTAATAGAAAGCTCGTAGTAGAAACTCTTGGAATCTTGACTACTTGTAAGGATAAGGGGATCTACGCCGAAACTATGACAAATCTTGCTAAATTCCGATCGAAAGGTTGGGTTGTGCGCAATCTCTTCACCGTGCTCTTTGGAATAATTAACCAACGCCCCCTGGAAAACCTGCAATTGGGTTGACAGTTCCTGAGATCGATTTAGAAGGAGAGTATTGCCCAGTCTGGCAAACTCTTGCTCTGTCTTTGTCGCTTCTTCAATTGAAGTTAGTCCTGTCATGGTGTAGGGATAGTGAAGCGAATGATCAACAAAACCTCCAGAACTATGATTATCTCTGAAGCAAAAGAGATGATCGCTTTTGGTTTCCTTGGACTGTACGTTGAATGAAGCTTTACAGCAGCTGCCTTATTCATAAACCACCACCATACTCTTAGTCAGAGAAGAAGACAATCTGTAAACAAAGAGCGATTTCTATTGCAATGACTACGCAAACTCCGGAATCCTCTTGATATAAAACCACGGACGTTTCACTGGTCAAAAGTGATGTTGAGCGCTAAAGGTTATGAATATGTTTGATAATGCAAATGGACCTATTCAACGATATTTTGGGAATCGATAGGTGTTGCGTCTTACTACATGATCTGGGTTCACCCACGTGGTTGTATTGAGGTTATACAGAGGACTCTATAGCCTATAAGGCTATAGTGGCTGTTGTCTCACAATGTGCGAATGGTGCCTATTAATACCCAAATAGCACTGCCACGTCACGATGCATAGACATGTTGACACGTAGACTTGACGGGATTACATCATAGAAGGATGAAAACCAGACACTATTTCTATTGAGACGTTTCCTAGAAACTCCCTGGAATAGTTTGAGAGGGTATTCCGCTTCACTGAGACGATCTCATGATCACTCTCCAATGGTCAGTTTCGGGGGTCCTCTTCCTGATTGTAGTTACCAGAACGTCCAATGAGATGCCTTTGTCCGTTTTGGAGATACAAAGCAGACCTGTATAACCTTTTGAAGAGGGGAGACAGGCCTTGGAGAATGACTCTAGTGTGACCCTTTTTATTGTATTTGCTGGCAAGCTATCTGGGTTTGACATCTGCGGTTGAGGTGCGTACATAATCAGCCGTGGGTACACAAAGAGGTGGTGTCATAACTTGAAATTGCCACATTTTGTGATTCATTTGAAAGTATGGCAATT
Source organism: Citeromyces matritensis (assembly GCA_030570875.1). Classification (NCBI taxonomy): domain Eukaryota; kingdom Fungi; phylum Ascomycota; class Pichiomycetes; order Pichiales; family Pichiaceae; genus Citeromyces; species Citeromyces matritensis. The sequence goes on from JAJLWQ010000200.1 coordinate 8,320, forward strand.
GCAACTACTTTTGGAAAATGCAGAATTACTAATAGGTCCAAGCATGTGCTCATCATAGCATCAGGTTATTCCATTGCATATGCGGATGAGTACCGCACTGAAAAATTCTCATGGAGACATCCTCTCCTACCCATGTTGCTGTTTGTGAAAATATCACAGTATTAGATCTCTTGCACATCCATCTAGGGAGATACATCTCTCGTATTGATGTACTTCTTTGTTGAAGCGTGGGTCGGAGAAACTGATCAGAGGAAAGTCTGACAGGGCTCGTTTAGTCGGCTACAATCTTCCGCTTCGCTCTAGAGATGTGTGATCGAGTCTAAACAAAACGACAAACACTTTATTCTTTCACCACGGCCGCATAATCCACAATGTAAACTCCATGTCAAGAGGTGCTCCCAACGATAGATGACATGTGCATCTCGAGGATGCAAGTCTCCTGCGCTCTGTTAAACGAAGCATCCACGTAGCTTGACTGATGAGCCCTTAAGAGATGACTCGACGGTTTGCCGATTTGCACTGACAATTTCAAATGACGAAGCACGAGTTGGTAGAAGTGAATGCACTCATTCCATTATTGCTCCTCCTTCGACTTACCCCCGGACAGAAATAATTAGTCATTACGACTGTCGTAATTTCAATAACTGCACAGCTCAAGAGGCGATACTGCTAAGGGTGATGGCAATGCGGCAGAGGAATTGGAAGATTTACAATCACTATTCCTGACTGAAAGTAGTGGTGACGACAATGAGAAGCTTGTTTGAACGATTTTTTAGTATCATCGCACATCTCCCACATCAATTACCAACGTCAGCCTTTAGCAGACTATAGAATCATATCAGTCTTGAGATACGAACCAACGATTATGCCCTATTGAGTAATCTGACTGTGTTGTTGGTCACAGTGTCCATCATCGACAGTCTCAGTATGTTGAAAAGCTATTGATCAAGTTGGTGACTGAGTGGTACATCACTGGGGCACGTGCAGCGCAAACCTCTCTGTGGTTCATTGCGCTTCTCCAAGGAAAACAAGGTCAATATCTGATTTGAGGGGCTTTAAGCTACTCTCTAGCAAACATGAATCCAACCCACTGTCTCCCACAAGGTTTATTTGTGAATCATATAAACCTCCCGAGGAACGAATTACATGCAGCAAACCTTTTAGTCGGATACTTCAGATGACTGACGACTTACAACCTATGTATTTACATCAGAGGCTGTGATTTTTGGGTCTATGGCTTCCATAAGAATCGTCAAGGCTTCGGCAAGCTTGTGTATGATTCCACATGTATCTCCAAGAGCCACTCATATGACAATAGGTCTATATGCGGTCTACTGCATGCGTATGCATGCATATGCATCCGCCCAGTGGAACACCGACTATGCTCAGATCACTAATTCTGAAGGTGACTACTGTCGTCATTTCTCTTCCCGGAGGTGGAAATGTATCTTTCCTCCTTATAACCAGCTGGGGTTATAAACGCTGTTAGTTACGTAGTATGTGTTGTTGTGTTTAGCTGACAAAAAGCATACAAGGTTGAAGTGCTATAAAGTGCAGCATGCAAAAGTCCTCGTTCAGTCAGTCTCTGTTGACGCTGATAAATGCATCTTTTGTCCTTTGATCTCAATTGCGTGAATGTTCTAAACTCAACGAAACATTATGCAAATCTAACTCAGATTTCAGCATAAATCTGTTTATGCGTACAATAGCTAAAAGGAAGCTTCAAACAGATTGATCAATTTCTCTCAGATTATCCGCCCTTAGACAACTCCCAATCACATTTAGGTATGGAAAACCCACCGCACAAGACCTGAACGTGATAGCTCTCTCTCTTGAAACACAACAACACATGGTCTTTGGTTATCCATGTCACGACATGAAATGGCCGACAAATACCTAAAAGGCCGTTACCTTTGTAGGAGTTTGCAGCAATTATTTAACATACCCAAAATGGTTAGTATAAGGAAATTTCTAACGCAATATCGGTTCAACGTTTTATGATCTTCTCTTCCGCTTCGCTTCAAAGATAATCACATCCTTACACCACCCACCATGAACATTCTTCCGCTGCTCAAAGTATGTAACGTCCACCATTCCCCCCTAACAAAAAGACTGCCAAATTCTACTGGTTCTCCAGTCATCTGCTCTCCATTCTCTGTGCGGCCATACAGGTCATCACGTCGTTCGTGTGGCCCTCAGCGTCGGCAAAGTACTACAGATACTCATTCAACTTTATCATCATCACGTATTTGATTTTGCTTGCAGTCTCGTTCAAGTCTTTGCGCTTCAATTGGAGCACTCTGAGAAACGATAATGTTCAGTACTTGATTTTGGCTCTTGTTTTGAGAATTAACACACGATACATTGGAGTAGTCAACGGAGGACTATATCCATTTGTGATTTATGGCCTCTTCCACGTGATGGGTTACGTTAGAACCACCATTTTGCCTCAATTGTCGCTTCCCAACGAAAAAAGAACAGCATACGCCAATGTCCTACTAGAGATTAACAAGCAGTACTACGAAAAGTCTCTTTTACTAGGAGCTAGTTCTGAGCTTTTCCTACTTTTGCCTTTTATAATGAAACTGGCCAATATGTTCTTGTTGCTCGGACTGTTCCGTAATAGATTGAGCTACAATATTCGTCAATTGTTCATTTCACTCGTTGTTGTTGTGTTTGTTAAGCTAAGATACAATCAAAGCAAAAGCACTCAGGCTATTGTCAATGGGTACGATTTGCGTATCAATCAGCTCCTGTTCCAGCCAATGGTTCCAATTCAGGTGAGAGAGGTTTACGCAGGGGTTAAAGCCACGGTGGTGAAGTATATCGGTCCTATTAGAGTTCCATCTGAAAAGAAGGTGAAATGATCATCTCTGAATGATTATCTCTGAAGCGAAGCGGAAGAGATGATCATGAGATTGATCGGTGGTTGATTACGTTTAGAGGTACTTTTCAGTCTATATTATCTCTAAAGCGAAGCGGAAAAGATGATCAAAGGTTATGTGTGGCCGATTGCGCTTTAGAGAATTCCTTCAAATCAATTTGGATTCTACTTCCGAGGTCCCTTTGTAAATCGCAAAAGGATGATTTGTCATCGGACATTTGTTCGATATGTCTGCCCCGCACAATGTGATGATGATTTGAAGTATGTACAACTTCAGCCATTCACTTTCATAGTTTAGAGGGGGCTGACATATTCCTCAGCCTGAATTTAAGTCTAGTTGCGACGAAGCGTAAGCTGTATAATTTATTCCGCAGCAAAAAGCATATGTAAGGATGCGTTTGTTCGCAACGCAGATTTGTGTCCCCCCTCCATATGTAAGGGTACGTTTGCGGCGCACAATTCACAACGCAGATTATGTCCCTCATCCAAATACCTTGGCGCTTTGAATAGTTTCCAGAACTCAATCTCACAACAATTCTCTTTTTTTGTCATCATAAATGATGTTTGTAAAAGATCAAACTAGACATGTGGGTTGTCGTTTGGTGTTGCTTTGTTCGCGTGTCGTATTGCAGGGCATATCCTGCTTTAGCGGCTCAGCTTTCTAGGGTTACCGAAGAAGTGGACGCTTTACTGGTCAGAAAAGCTGATTTTCGAACTCCTGAAACCTTCAAAGAGTTTATGATCTGTAAAACAGAGGAGTGCGATCATTGAACCGTAGCGGAAATGATTGCACGACGAGATGAATTCCCCTTCTCTCTGATGACATTGGTTTGTGTATCGTCGAGGAGTGAGATCATTGAAGCGAAAAGGCTTCGTTTGCGCTATTTGAAAATAGAACTTGGAAGTTGAATGGGTGAACGCTTAAGTGTTGACAGGGTTTCGTGATTACGGGTATCTGTGGAAGGTGGTGTTCTTTCATTGATCCTTCCGTCCGACGTTTTGCGAAGTGGCTAACTGGTTTTATAGTATTTTGCTGTTTGTTGTTAGTATTGATAGTGATCGCTTACTCCTATGCTAACAATAATGTATTTGCCTCAAAGGGTATCGGATAAGAAGGAGCAAAGAGTTGCTCTTCATGTGACTTTTTAACAGATTGAGCCATTTTATTACACTCAAAAATTAACGCGTGATATTTTAGATAAGCGTTTTGGGAGTAGGAAAGAATTCACATTTTGAGACCTCTCTTAACTCAGAGTCAAACATAACATATTCATCGAAAGACTGGACAACAGCAGTGATTTATCTCGCTGCGCTCGATAAAGACTGAAGCCTTCTAGAACCTTCCCGAAAGTTCCATGCACGTGACCTGCACCCCCGGAATTTTCTGGAACAGCAATTAGGGGGCAAATAAAGTTAACCGCCGGTGCCGGGTATAAAAGGCACGCATACCTCCCTTTGAATTACACAACAACATGTCAAGAGCAGTTGGAATTGATTTAGGAACAACCTACTCGTGCGTGGCCCACTTCCAAAACGACAGAGTGGAGGTGATTGCCAACGATCAGGGAAACAGAACTACCCCATCTTATGTCGCCTTTACCGACACGGAACGTCTCATTGGAGATGCCGCTAAGAACCAGGCAGCGATGAACCCATCAAACACGGTTTTCGACGCCAAGCGTCTTATTGGAAGAAAGTTCAATGACCCGGAAGTGGCAAACGATATTAAGCACTACCCGTTTACAGTTGTCGACAAGGGCGGTAAACCCAATATCCAGGTTGAATTTAAAGGCGAGACCAAAGTGTTTTCACCGGAGGAAATCTCATCTATGGTTTTGCAAAAGATGAAGGAAACCGCCGAAACTGGATTGGGCGGAGAAGTAAAAGATGCTGTAGTTACAGTGCCTGCTTACTTTAACGAT
>JAJLWQ010000202.1:0-12807 GCA_030570875.1 Citeromyces matritensis
GAGCTTATCGTGTGTGGACTACTTCTGCTTGTCACAAGCTTTAGATTTTTTTTTTTTTTTTGAGCAGTATGCAAAGTCTCTGCTTTTTTAACCTCTCTGCGTTGCTCATCCACTTGACTGAACAGATCTGAACGTTGATCGGTCTACCCACCGGTTCTCACGCAGTCTTAGGATGTGGGAGTGCAAGAGTTTGGTTTAACAGCCTAAAGAGCACGAGATGAGTCTCTGGTCTGCTCCTTAGTGAATAAACAAAATTTACAGTGGACCGCTGACTGCAACAAACAGTAATAGACCTATGTGGGTTCTAAAATACAGTCTTCCGCCCATTGGACCACTTGATTGGAGTGTCGAATATCAGAGTATGTTGACAAGCGTCCATTATATGATGCTTGTTGGAAAAACAAGATAGATAAGGATGCGTAGGATTTGACGATAGCGCTCAGACTCTCTCAGAGGTGGTTCCACCATTGTGCCAACCTGGAAGAGGCGTTTTGTAAGGACTAGATCGAGGCTCGTCCAACGACATCAAAGCATGACTCAAACTTCTGTAACTGTTAGATGGCCCGTGAATGCGTCGAAGCTTTCAGCATAGCCAGCTTCACCTCAATATATGCGGTCCTCCGGTAAAGTGAATAACGACAACAGCGGACCTGCTGTATATGAATAGGCAAGACCTCCTAAACTCGTATTTCCTACTCAGGTATTGAAAGTGAATAACAATTGAAAAGTTCAAGACAAATAAAGTAGACACACACACCGTAATTCTGAATGATTCAAATGTGATCGATATTTCCTGATTCACACCCAGTGAGGATAATCTGCAGCACTGAGTCAGATTATGGCCCTTGTTCTTCATTTCACCATCTCATAGCTCGGCTTTAAAACCAGCAGTCAGTTCTCTCTTCAATTAAAGTCATGACTGATTAAGTCTCCGAGAAGATCGAGCATGATGCTGAGAAAGTGGTCTCAAACTCAACAACAGAACGCTTTTGACAATCAAATCATTACTGGACTGACACTAGATCCAAAAGATCCGTGCACCATCCATGCAAGGTACGCGTCTACGCGTTTGTTTATACAACAACAAAAACTTGTACTCATTCTCATGACCAGTCTAGTGGTGGCCCAAGTTTATGATACGAAGGCCGAATTAATCACAGTCGTCAAGGAGGAAGCTATTAAACATGGATTCGAGACCTCGGTCTTAAGTTCAAATAAGTCTCGATATTCAGTCAGATGTAAGCATGAAGATTGCAAGTGGAGGATCCACGGTAGAAGACTTCATAAAGCGATACCAGAGTTTGTGTTGGGGGCGGCCAGTTTGGTGCACACCTGCCCGGGATCAGGACATGTAGGGCACAAAGACGCAACGGCCAAGGTTGTTTCAGACTTGATGACTGCCAAATGGAAACACAATTCAGATTACTCTCCTGGAGATGCTGCCCGCGATTTTCTGGATGAACATGGAATTCAATTGCCGTACCACAGAGTCTGGCGAGCTCTTGAGATTGTCAAGGTGACAATCTTTGGCACAGAAGAAGAAAACTATGCAGATTTGCCTGCCTACTGTAGAAAGCTAGTAGACAAAAACCCCAATAGTTCGGCTTTCGTAGAAGACGAAAACGGTGCATTCTCACGTGTATTCTTATCTTATGGAGCTTGTCTAAGTGGCTTCGCCCATTGTAGACCTCTACTAGGGCTGGATAGTACGCATCTGAAGGGAAAGTATGGTGGTATACTGTTGGTTGCCTCGGGGGTTGATGCAAATGGGTCACTTTTCCCGATTGCCGTAGCTGTGGTCAGATCCGAAGATTACCAGAATTGGCTTTGGTTTTTAGATAAGCTTAAGATTTGCTTTGATGAGCGTCAGCTCAGCACCCCACAGACAATCATCTCTGCTCACCAGAACGGGTTGCCAGAAGCGGTGTCGATCGTTTTTAAGGATTCCTTTCACGCATGGTGTCTCAACCACCTGCGTGAGAACTTCAAGATAGACTTTAAAAATGCCGTTTTGCAGATACTTTTCAACAAACTGATAGTTGCACCTAATCCCAGGAGCTTTGACCAAATCATGGACGACATATCGCGTATTTCGGTCGAGGCAGAAGTATGGCTCAGACGGAATGATCCCAGACACTGGTCAATGGCCTACCTCTTGGGTAAGCGGTATGGTCATTACACTTCCAATATCTGCAAATCCCTAAATTCGCAATTGGACAAGGCAAGAGAGTCACCAATCATTTTCTTATTGAGAGAGATTGGAATCGTCATCTGCGATTGGTTCGTCGAGAGACGTGATAAAGGACTGTGCGAGGAGGGACTTCTTACGTCTCATCATGAAAAAGAATTATCGATTGTGCTCGAGCAGAGTTGTGATTTTCAAACACGGAAAATCGACACACATGAGTATGAGGTCTTCGACTCGAGAGTTTGTCACATTGTGAATGTACAGAATCAATCATGTTCTTGCGAAACGTTGGAAGAACATGGTCTTCCGTGCTCTCACGCCGCTGCTGTTATCGTTGCCAAGCGACAGCAGCTTAGCGACTCTGCTGAGAGCTACTTGAGACTGGAGTCATACCGTTCGACTTATTCTGGAGTTATTCGTCCTGTTGAGGATAGATCGCTCTGGGACAGCATCGACTTCGAGGAGAAAGACAATAGACTCATGCCTCCGAAAACAAGCAGGCCCCCTGGCCGTCCCAGAAAGCGCCGTATACGTGCAGAGGAGCAGGGTAGACTGAAACGTGTGTTCACGTGCTCTCGATGTAAAGGCAAAGGCCATTCAAGAAGGACATGCGAAGAACCAATCTAATGTTCGTTTTTGAACTTGACAGTTCACTTTTTACTCTTGGTGATATATTATTCTCAAGACTATACCAAACGTCTCCCTAGATAGACTTCTCTTGTCAGCTCTTTTCTCTTTGTTGAACGTTTCACTCTGTTAATCTCAATTTTCTGAACTCTACATATTAGCTGTGTACGCCATTGCATACTGCTATAGGAGAAATATCTTGCATGATGCATATCTGCGAGTTTCGGTGTCGCTTGCTGTACATTCGAAAATATACGTGTCGCTTTTTGTAAATGTCCCTTTCGAATTTAGCGAAGCGAACTGCTCGCCATAGCTTCTACACTGAATGGCACATGACTTTTCGCTCGAACAGACTTTTGTAACTCCGTGAACACTTAGGTACTTCCCCTGCACCCAACAATTGACTCTCTTGACTGATGTCTCAAGTTCCTCTTCTTTGCTCAAGCCCTTCAAATAACTACGGGAGATTGAGTTTTCCGTATCACTCATTATATAGCCGTGGTTCCGCAATGAACACGCTCCTCGGCAGAATTTACATCAGAAATCACTTCTCAAAGTTCAAAACACTCTCCAAAACAAACGTTTATTCCAATCCCTCTAATCAATCAAATACACCCATCTTGCGGATCACTCTACGCGATCCCTCACCTGATACACTAATCTTGCTGTCCGACTCCAGTCTCTGTATGCTTTCGCCCAGCACGTGATTCTCCACTCTCTCCTGTGACTGCTCGTTTATCTTGTTGAGAAGGTCAGGGAAACGGATTGAGTCACCAGCAGCGACAATAATCTGGTACACCTGGTTGGTGAGATCCTCGTGCAGCTTTCTTTGGGCGGATGATTGGCCTGTTTGAACCAGATCCATATCGATTCTCCCTGTTATCGGATCAGTGGCGTAGTCCTTTATGGCTGTTCTGATGAGACGTACACCTTCTTGGACATCTGAGAGTTCCACGCGTTCGGAGAGTCTCATTTTGGCATGGGCTTCAGCCAGACGAATCATCGACTCGAGTTGACGAGTTGTAGCGGTCACCCTTCTTTCGGCAGACCTCACATCTTCACCCAACTTACGCATTGCCACGTACTCCGAAACAAGAGCTTGTTTTGCTTCCTGTGTGATGACAGGATGACAGTTTTCCCGGGCGTACTGGATGTACAGAGTGAGAAAGCTCACAGGAAGCACTTCAGCCTTGGCAGAATTCTCTGGAGCATCCTCCAAGTACATCCCCGTCAGATGACGCGCAAGCATCCTGTCGGTCTTCTCATCAACCTTGTCCAGGATAAGGTACACCAGGTCGAAACGAGACAACAGCGGAGGCGGGAGATCGATATTCGAAGTCACCGGAAGATTAGGGTCATATCTGGAGTTTATAGGGTTAGCTGAAGCAAGAATGGAAGTCCTAGCGTTGAGGGTGGTAATGATACCAGCCTTGGCCACAGATATCGTTTGCTGCTCCATCACTTCATGCAAAACCGAACGAGTAGCGTCAGACATCTTGTCAAACTCATCGATGCAACAAATCCCACCGTCGGACAATACCAAAGCACCAGATTCTAAGACCGGCTGTTTTGTGTCGATATCCCTTGTGATGTATGCGGTCAAACCCACAGCAGACGACCCTTTTCCGGACGTGTAAACTCCACGAGGCGCAATCTTGTGGACGTACTGCAGAAGCTGAGATTTCGAAGTTGAAGGGTCTCCGCAGAGCAAAATGTTGATGTCTCCACGATATCTACCACCTTTGGTGAGTTGTTTGTTTGTCCCGGAGAACATCTGCAGCAGGATCCCTTTCTTCACGTCATCCATCTCGTAAATGGAAGGAGCCACAGAGCGAGCCAGCACTTCGTACAAATCACTTCTTTGGGAGGTTGCCACAATTTGCTCCACCTCTTCAGCAGAGATCCTTCTTTGGTCAGGCACCTGCGATTCCTGAGGCGAGTCTTGGTCTGAAATCGAAGTGTCTACAGTGAGCCTCTTGGCGTCGATTTTTCTCACATGAACCACATCTAAATATGTCTTGTACAAGGACTTCAATGCTCTTTGGCGCACATTCACACGAACGGGAAGAGACCTGAATATACCGCACACTTCCACCCTATCTCCTGCCCGTACGCAGTCAACCAGCTCATCGTATACACAGAGCGAGATTGAGTGTGGGGTTTGTCCATCTGGGACTAGGTCAGGAGTCTCCTGTAGCCTTATAACCTGCTTATCTGCGAAACTAGACCTGTTGTGCACAATACTCATAGAGTTAGGCTGAGCACACGCTTTACGCGGACACTTTGTAGGCTCGTGAATGACCCCTCTGTCGTTTTCAATCGCCATAGTGTGGTTGCACACGTTGCACTTGAAGAATGCAACTTTCATATCGGGAATAATCGGCGTAGTACGGATAACAAGCCCTTTTACACTCACCAATTTGTCTATGTCATTTGGGTTCAACTCCCGCATACCTCGTTTGTTGTCAATGTGGAAAGGACGCACTTTGAACACGTTTCCTTCGATGGTGTCCAAGAGCGCATCGCGACGAGAATCTGTCTCCATAACCAAGGAAACCAAACAGTTCTTGACGGTCTGATCCATAATAGGAATCACCTCTTGAGGGTAGTTGATCAGCTGGTAATACAGTTTCTTGCTGGAATTGAGCTCCATCAAGTCACGCGTGTCCAAATCCAGGTTGGTTGTGCCCAGGTCAAGCATGTCTTTCAACTGGTTCAAGTATACAAGGTGCGAGTCCCTTTTAAAAGCCATCAAAAAATTGCGAAAGTTATCTGCGCACTCATGGATGGAAACGTTGGTCCCCCAAATGACTCTAACGGCTTCGTCTGGGTTTTGCGATGCTTCACTACTTAGCCCCGTGGTACTGGAAGGCTGTGTGTTGGCTCCCTCGGTGAAAATGCGTCTTCTCATGGGTGATGAGTGGATGTCAGACGAGTGGATATCTCCACGGTGATGGGCCCTTCTGACACCTTCCCGACTGATATCCGAGCGCAGGTCATTTGCTGAAGAGGGAAATCTAAGTGGCGATGAGTTTCCTCGTTGTGGAAATGGCGTTTGGTTGCCCTGCGATGATGAAGGGAAAAACAACGGAGAAGAAGGAATGGCTCTATCTGCTGAGTCCTGTTGACTAAAATCCTGTTGGGTCGACTCATGAGGCAAAGAGTCTTGAGCTTCAGACTCGCGTTGTGTGTTTGGGAGCGACGAAGGCGATGATGGTTGTGACATGTTTGGAGAGTGAACAATTTCGGGGGGATTATGCAGATTTCGCGTCGCGTTTTTTCCTATTTCGGCTAATTGGATTTTGTTGCATGCACGCCCATCTGAGTGCCTTGAAGTCTTATTGAGCTCACGCCTGATCAACGAGCTTTTCGATACATCTAATGATTCACGAACATGTGCCTTTCAGTGGACTCCGTCAAAATTAGACAGTAAATGATCATTCTCGAAAGGAGAGGCTACAATTCGCCTTTTGCAGACATTTAACATCTGGAACATTGATTTTTTTTTTTCTGGGGCTTACCGGAGTTTCATCCTCACGTAAAAATTGCATTATTTATAGTTCGTCTTTATTTATAGCACGAAAACTTCTTGGGTCATCATCATAAGCGATGTGTTTTTCTTTGTGAGTAAAATTCTTGTCATGTCGACGCTTCTCTAGCCATGCCGCCGCTTTCCGTTTTGTATGCCAATACTCAATTTAAGTCAACGTGCCGATGTTTCGATTATCTCTCTTTCTCACTGTCTAGCCGGCGTGTTAGTATGCAAATGACGCGTACCGCAGAGAGAACTGGCTCAGGGTTCTGATGCTGAGCTTACAAATCTCGCGTACATGACATGGCTTTGATTCTTACAGTTCAGCAACATGGCCAAATGACCAACTTTTCACTTGATTCGCCAATATGTCATCCACCTTTTAAAATCCCGATCAAGTCTCGTCTTGGTCCGATTCCAGCCTCATCACTTTCCCAAATGATGTTGTCCTCTTAACTGCTACTTTTGAGCATGAAAATGATTCTGAAGCGGAAAATTTCAATTCTCATCCAAGTTTTTCACCTCCCATACTTTGGCCTTTGGCTGAAACTGAGCGTAATGCTGAACAGAGTTTTTCAACATCATCTTGGTGTGGTTAGGCAGCAATTGCTTCTTCATCAGCTCCACCAGTGTATTGAGAGAAAAGTCTGCATTCTCCTTGATGAACAAAGTCAACTTGGTCACCTCCTCGCTATTCTGGATTACACTTTTCCCCTTTCGAGTAGGAGACGAACCGTCCTCTACATTTGTCCTACTTCGTGCGGGGCTAGCGCTGTTTGACCAATAGTCGAAAAACGGGTCGATAGGGTGGTCCAGCAGAAGAAGTGAGTGGAAACACATGGATCCCATAGGTATTTCATGAGACAGCTGTACGAGAGGGATTTTGGGTCCTAGGGATTTGATGCTGTTGATTTGAGAATCCTCAGAAACAAAATCATTGTCACTTTCGTGTTCTTCAAACTCCTCTTCGTCGTCATCATCTTCGTCGCCGAGATCCTCTGCATCTTCTTCGTCGTCGATTTCATAGTCCGAGTTTTCGTCGTAATCTATGCTCGCATCGTCCAGCTTCTGAAAGGGATCTCGCAAGTCAGCGTTTGTCGTTGCTGAGAAGGACCCGCAGTAGGGCGGTTTGTTGTTCTCGTAGAATCTGAGAAACTTCTGCGGTAGTTGAGATATCATGTGCCCCATTGTAGACTCGCTGATAGAATCGTCGGTATTGATTTTGTGAACGATATCTAACGCCGTAACAGTTGGCCTGAAACCGTGATGTGCATGCAAAGATTTGAAGTAGTCATCAAGAGTGGCAGATTGAGGTTTTTCAAACATCTCACTGTCAAACTGCAACTTAAGTCCGCCAAGGCTTTCCAGAGACTCTCCTGGGGTCTTCACAGCGACATTGGCCTTCTGGTAGAATTCAAGAAAATACTTGTCGTAACAGGACTCTTTGGTCGTCGAATCTTCCGGAGAAGATTTGGCCAAAGTGAAGAACGAGGTAAGTGTGGGCTGTTTTTTTTCTTGCTCTTTTTTCTTCAACTTCTCTTGCGCCTCTTTTTCCCTTTTAGCATCCTCTTTAGCTCGCTTTTTCTCGTCTAGTAATACCCGTTTCCTCTCTGCCCTTTCTAGTTTCTCCTTTTGCCGTTCTTCCTCCTTGCGCTGCTTTTCAAGTAAACGTTCCTCCTCTTTCCGCTGCTTTTCTTTCAACCGTGCCTCTTCCCTGTCCAATCTCGCTTGCAACTTTTCCTGATCCCGGATCCGCTTTTTCTCCTCCCTCTCCTCCGACTTCTGTCGCTTCACATCCACCTCAATATCCGTACCGGGCCTTTTACCGCTCTCTGTGAAAAACGATAATACGTTTTGTTCCATGTCGCGTTCTGACGCGTAAAAGTATATATATATTCAAGTATACATACTCCACACAATGGAAGAAGAAGTGCTGGACTCCCAGAATAACTGCTTCATATCTACGCAGATACAAGGCCAGATCGAGGAGCTGGAGTTGCAGGAAAAACAGCAGAGTGAAAGTCAGCGTCAGATCGACGGGCTAAAGCGGTTCGCACTAACCCTGGAGGGCGAACCATCAAGGAAAAAGGCCAGCGTCACTTACAAAAAACCGAAAACTCGCAAGGTCAAGAGCATAACGTCACATATTACAAATAGGTATTCCCCAGATATGCAGCGGATGGCAAATCAGGTGTCGATCATCAAGCTGCTATCGGGAAACAAAAAGCGAGTCAATGAGATTGTGGAACGCGTAAAGAGAATCGAAGCAAAGCAATTCGACACTACACAGGGAAATGCTGTCAACAGAATAGTGTATGAGCCTGACGAGTGGAGAAGCATTCTCCAAACTATTATATCTCGAATTCCCAAGCTATCAAAGGAGACTCTCAAAACTTTGGCTGCTATCGACAAACGGTACAAGAAGCAGTATCCAGCAATGTGGTATTATGCGTCGACTGCGCCATTGGGTGATGAACTGAAAATGTTGCATGAAGAGTTCGGTAGTGATGACGAGCAGGATGACATAAACACTTCCTTCATTTTAAGCGAGGACGAGGACGAGCCGGTGGTTTTGACGCTATCCCAAGTTTTGGAAAAATCATCCCCTGTAGAGGAGATTTCCGATTCGTCTCCTGAGGCAACGCCTTTGAACATTGCCCCCGGATCGCAGTTTAATCCGATCGAGGAATTTTCTAGTCAGGAAGATGAAGACGTGATGGCGGTTCCAGCAATCAATCAGCTGCCCTCGAATCTGGAGTCTCCCAAGAAATCTCCGGTGTACTGCGAAATAAATTCGTCCTCCTCAGTGTACTCCACCGCGCGATCGCAGTTGCCGCAACACAAGGTAGTGGAATTTAAAGGCAAGCTGAGTAGTCAATATGTACCTTGTGATGTGTTTGGGGGAAATATCTTAGGTACAAAAGTCATTCAAACTTTCAAGAAGCCAAATGACGATGAAATTCCAGCCAGTTCCGACGATGAAGAACAAGATATAAGTCTGGTGGAGATTCTGTATGACAGAGTGGTACCAGACACGAGTATAGTGCAAGTCCCCTCGAGTCAGCAAAAGAGCGTGGAGTTTGCAGACTACACCACTACGGAACTACGGCAAAAAGTTGGTGAATGGGGACTGAAACCTGGCAAATCGAGAAGTTCGATGATTCAGGTTTTGAGTCAAACGTCTCAGATGGTGAATCACGAAATTTTATCTCAAACGCAAGGTGCTCGCAAGGTTGTTAAAGAGTCTATTTCTGCTAAAGTTAAACAAGCACTGATGGAATCTCAGGACTGGATGCATAGAATATCACTCTTCCAGCCTATCAAACTAGAAGAGTTGCACGATTTTCTGCAGGATCAACAAATTACGCTTGATGCAGATACCCTACAAGAGTTTTGCGATCATTCCAGCATAACTGTGGCTACTGATACTTTTTCAAATCCTCCAGATCCTCCTTCAGAAACATCACCTTGTTGAGGTACTTGAGAGATTGGAAGCTGAAAACCCAGTGGGCAATGAGAGTCGCCACCCCCTTGAATAGAAACTGACCCACAGATTGGTACTCTCCGTGATAAGCGCACGCGATAACGTGGCTCAGATGCTTTGCGCCCAAAACAACCGCCACAAGCGATAGGATGGTGAGAGTAAGCGCTTTCAGTAATCTTGTCTTGGAAAAATCGTCCTCCTCGGTCATGTCTCGGTGTTATGGAAGGTGCACGGATGGCGGTGCACGGATTCGTCTGTGGTGTACAGGCGTAGTCATGTCAGGGCTTCCCCCATAAAATGCGGGGCACACCTTCCCCACTGCATGAGTACGGCCACTTCGTACGACACCACCACGCCATCGGGCAAACCGCGATTGTTTGTGTGCGAAACGTGCAGTAGAGCTTTCGCTCGCTTAGAGCACCTGAAAAGACACGAACGATCCCATACAAAGGAAAAACCTTTTGTTTGTGGACTTTGTCAGAGAAAATTCTCCAGACGTGACTTGTTACTGAGACACGCACAGAAACTTCATGCAGAGAGTTGCGATGATGCTGTCAAGCGTCTAAGGAGAAAATCTATCAAGAGACGGAAAACAGAGGATGAAAGACGGGCTTCTTTTAGTGCTGCATCTTCCTCCAATTACGCTTCTCGTCCTCCAAAACCTGATCAGCAGTTTTCCACCCCTCAATTGAATGCTAAAACAGACTGGCTACCGGAAATACCGCCTTTGGATTACCTCACGAATGACGATAAGGTGAACGGCTACTCGTTCTACGATATGCCCACTTCCAAAAATACAATGAAAAGATTCAACTTCCCCACAGTTCTGTCACCGTTGTTCGAGAGCGTGTCACACGATGCAAACTCTACAAACGCAATCAATGCCATAGACCCGAGCTTTAGCGAGCTAGAAGCTGTTGCAGACTTGAACGCTTCTAAAAGGTTTAATTTGCCTACAGGATACTCTTTCTATGGTAACGCAGATCAGCGGCCTATGGCCCACTCATCTTCGGTCTCGGGTACTATCTCGCCTTCTTTGTTAGACGCTCCCGCTCCTAATATGTTTCTCAACAAGACACAGATATTTACTCCGGCCATGAGATCGCTTATCCATCATGCACTGGCAAAGTACCCCTTTATTGGACTCCCGTCTCCGGTTTTGCCTGATAATGACTGCTTGAACGAGTTTGTGGTATCGTTTTCCAAATCTTTCCTCAACCACTATCCGTTCATACACAGGTCCACTTTAAACGAATTTTGCATGGCTCAGTCTGCTTACCCGATAACTAACACTTATCAATCGGATGTCAAAATCGATAACGAGATCGCCTCGGTGTGTTGTCTTCCTCTGTTGATAGCCACAATCGGCGCGGTGGTGTCAAATAACAAAAAGCAAGCCTCCAACCTTTACGAAGCCTCAAGAAGATGTATTCACGTGTATCTGGATACCAAGAAAAAGGTATCTCCTGACGAGAATCGCTCTCCTTTATGGCTTTTGCAGTCTCTCACCTTGTCTGTAATGTATGGACTATTCGGTGACAACGACATCAGCTTAAATGTGATCATTAGACAGGTGAACGCTTTAAGCTCTCTGATTATCTCGACTGGCCTCAATCAGACAACATCCATGCAAGATTTCGTTCGATGTGAGTCCATCAGCAGAACTATTTTTATCGTTTTCGGAATTTCCTCTCTCTTATCGTCCCTTTACAACATTGTCCCCTCGTTGAAAATTGACGATATGCTGATCAATCTGCCGTGTTCTGATATGGTTTGGGATTGCGGCGGGAAAGACGAATCGGTGTCGTTTATCGATGCACTAAACGACTTTGTTGGAGAAAAAACTCTTTTCAAGCAAAATAGATTCTCCAACTATGCGCTCGTCTGTTTGCAGTACGGCTTACATCAATTTCAGTACTATTCAAAGAATTGTGACAGCCACAATTCTGGATGTCTGAAAATTTTCCAAAGAGCTCATCATCTGGTGCCCATTCAAGAATGGCAAAAGCTCGGTAAGTCAGACAGTCCGCTGGTTTCGGATTCTCGGCTGATGAATGTGCATCTGTTACTGAAAAACGAGCCTCTTTTCGAGTTTCACAAGTTGAAAGAGAACTTTTGGCTTAAGAAATGGGACGAGATGAAAAGTCTTTTCGATAAACACATCTCTCTTGAACCACACGTTTACTTTAACGAAAAGATTTCTTTCAAGTTATGTCGATTGGCTTCCACCTCTCTTGAAGGCCTTAGGATGGTTTTCTTCCAGCGGAATCATCTTGATCACCTGAAACAAGGAGCCGCAAACGAACTTGCCCCCATTCAAGACTACTCATTTGGATTGATCGATATAGATGGCTTTTCCTCCAAGATTTCTCTGCACTTGCAGGCTTTATTTGATATTTTCTTGTTTTTGGTCAAGTTTACCCACAACTTTGAAAACAACTTTGCCGCTGCCGGGAACTTTGAGAAAGTTTCTCATTTTGGCTTTGGAGCGTTCTTACACTCCGACTTCAATGTCGCCTCCACAGAATCCAAGTACCAGATATGGAAGATGTACCTCGACCACTATAGGTCCATCTTCCGGGTGATGATGAATCTTGAAGTTTTCCTCAAGCTGAAGTATAACTGTTATGGATCTTTTCCTAATATCTTGACGTCCACAATGCCCTCAAATGAGTTTTTACACAATGATGCTCCTCAGTTTCAAGGTGCAACTTCCGTGCCTGAAATGTTGAACTGCCGAATCGAGTCCCAGGAGGCTCTTCAGAGGGTTACTAACGAGCTGATGCAGTATGATTTACCGAAAAGGGTTTTGGAGATCTCCAGGCTTTTGTTCCTGTGTTTGTATAATGACGAGCAAAAGTTTGTTGTTTTCAGTAACATGAGTGAGGCTTTCGGTCGCCTAATGGTGTAAGTCCATGTAACGAAATACAAAGTATATAGCACGAATGAACGATTCTAATGCATGTTGCTAAATGG
>JAJLWQ010000203.1:0-12745 GCA_030570875.1 Citeromyces matritensis
GGTACTCGCCCTCTTCACTCATGCCCACATTTACGCCCTGCGTAATCTTCAGCACCGCTTTTTTTCGAAAAATTTAAAGTGAAAAACTAACAATGGCTGACGATCTCCAGAATCAGACTCCTGACCTTGTCATTGGATCAGACATTGCAGATCCGCTTGCTGCGTCTCCGCATCTGGACCCTCAAGATCTGGAACAGGAGGAAGAGAACGATCTCAAGAAGAAGAACGTTACATTCTCTCTAGACTCAACCAAAGATGAAGAAGAAAGAGAGAGACAGGAGTTTTTGGAAGGAGGTGGACTTCCCGAGCAGTCCCTCAATCCCGACTTCGCATCTCTGACTGCCCTATCGCCTGAAATCATCAACAGACAAGCCACAATTAACATTGGAACGATCGGACACGTTGCTCACGGTAAATCAACCGTTGTAAAAGCTATATCGGGCGTACAAACTGTTCGTTTCAAAGACGAGCTGGAGAGAAACATCACCATTAAATTGGGGTATGCAAATGCTAAAATCTACAAGTGTGACTCACCAGAGTGCCCAGAACCCGACTGTTACCGTTCTTTCAAATCCGACAAAGAAATTCATCCAAAATGTCAGCGTCCCGGATGTACTGGTCGTTATAACATTGTGAGACACGTTTCTTTTGTGGACTGCCCAGGTCACGATATTCTCATGTCCACGATGCTTTCCGGGGCCGCCGTTATGGATGCTGCTCTTCTCTTGGTAGCAGCAAACGAGTCGTGCCCTCAACCCCAGACATCAGAGCATTTGGCTGCTATCGAAATCATGAAGCTAAAGCACGTTGTAATATTGCAGAACAAGGTGGATCTTCTTAGACAAGACTCCGCACTGGAGCACGAACAGTCAATCTTGAGATTCATAAGGGGAACCATCGCAGACGGAGCTCCTATTGTCCCGATATCTGCTCAGCTCAAGTACAATATCGATGCTGTGAACCAGTATATCGTAAATACCATTCCTGTGCCGCTGCGTGACTTTACCACTTCGCCCAGGCTTATCGTTATTCGTTCATTCGACGTTAACAAACCTGGTGCAGAGATCAACGATCTCAAGGGCGGTGTGGCCGGTGGGTCCATTATAACCGGTGTCTTCAAAATTGGAGACGAAATCGAGATCCGTCCCGGTATAGTCACCAAAGACGACAACGGTAAGATCCAATGTAAGCCAATCTACTCAAGCATTGTTTCTCTGTTTGCAGAGCACAACGATTTGAAGTTTGCCGTTCCAGGTGGTCTTATCGGTGTAGGAACAAGAGTCGATCCTACCCTCTGCAGAGCAGATAGACTTGTCGGCCAAGTTGTTGGAGCGAAAAACCATCTTCCATCCATCTACACCGATATCGAGATCAACTACTTCCTCTTGCGTAGACTACTGGGTGTCAAGACAGAGGGCCAAAAGCAGGCTAAAGTGAGAAAATTGGAGCTAAATGAAGTGCTCATGGTGAACATCGGCTCTACAGCCACTGGTGCAAGGGTGGTGGCCGTTAAGGCGGATATGGCTAGACTTCAATTAACTTCCCCGGCTTGTACCGAGGTGGATGAGAAGATTGCTTTGTCCAGAAGGATTGAAAAGCATTGGCGTTTGATTGGTTGGGCTACCATCAAGAAGGGTACCACGCTCGAGCCGATTGCGTAAGCGTATATAGATGGTGGCATGAATAAAATGGTTTGCGATGAAGCGTAGAATTTGGATCGAACGTATTCGGCTGCTTGATACAAAAGAGACTATGTCTTGTTTGAAGTGATTCAATAAAAGCTACGGGTGATGACGTTTCCAGTTCGAAGCATCTTTATATACAAAGGTTCTGTTAGAACTCATGTTCTATATAAAGCTCACGTGACATTAAGTGCATGAAGATGCATATCGTTCATGCACGCTAGACTATATAAATAGCTCTTATATCTCTCATTACTTTGAGTGAGTCCGAATATATCTTAGTGCCCATAGTACCCGTTTTATCAGGTTCATGTGCTGGGAGTTGGTACCAAATTTTGTATTTAGAAGAAGCTCGTTGTAAGAGAATCCGCCCTGTATTTTTTATTTCCTCTCGTGATACTATGAGTTGTAGTCCCTAAAAAGCTGTCGTTATGTTTTTTCTCCTTTGGAGTAATCTAAAGCGTTATTCGTACCTCTCAACCAAAGACGTCCATTGAAAGGGATTTCAAGTCATCAATATGGCTGACATGTCTGATTGCGACGAAGGGTATGGGCATAGAATCAACCAATACTATTTCTTTCCCGAGTATGGCGGAAGCCATCACAGCAGCCCGTAATCATGAAACTCGGTTAACATTAAAGCGTTCACCCATTCAACTTCCAAGTTCTTTCTCCGAATAGAGGGAACGAGTCCTCTTTCACTTTAATGATCTCACTCCTCGATAATCCATTATCCAATGTCATCTGTAAGACCAATGAAAGACGATGTTTGCGAGGTAAAGAGTTGGAGGTGGAAGACGTCTTCGAGATTTGATCGGCTTGCAGGGAAAAGTGTGAGCAGTTACCTGGTTATGAGCAGTGGACGATTCACGTCTCTCACGCCCTCTTCTCTTTCTTTCGTGAGCGAGTTGACGTCTCCGATCACTAGCACCAGAAGCAAAAGGGTCAGCTGTAGCAGCAGTACTTGAAGGAGGTGGAACGAGCATAAGATGCCTTGAGAAAAAAAAATGTGAGAAAAGAAAAGGAACAGGCAAAAGGAGTTACCAAGTTTAGTGTCAACAGTTGAGGTGAATCATTTCGCGTTCTGCAAGAAGGTCACCCTTACGCGAAGTAGAGGTTACACACATACGTACATTATCGAGTGTTTACGAGTATAGCATGCAGCAGTCGAGAAACTATGCAGCAGTCGAGAAACTATAAATGATTGCATGATGGAATACCATGGTGTAGATCATACGATGATGACAAAGAATGAAGTAACAAAGAGAAATGCTGTGAAATTGAGTTCTAAAAAGTATTCAAGGCGCTAAGGTGTCTGGATGCGTGACACAATCTGCGTTGTGAAGTCTGCGTTGCATCAAAAATGCATCCTTACATATGCTTTTTGCTGCGGAATAAATTATAGCTTACGCTTCGTCGCAAATAAGAGTAAGTCCGCAATGTGTATAATGGGCTCCTACCTACACCCCAGTGTGTCTCTAAAACTTATGCTCTTCGAATATTCAGTCTGATGCCTTACTTCTTCTGAATATCATACCGCTCACTCCCTCCTTGAACGTTTCTGAGCCGAGAAATTTTGGCAACGAGTCGTCTCTCATGAGCAAGAAAATGTGCTCCCTCACACCGAGCAAAAGAGGTTTCATTTGTCTCAGAACAGCCAAGGTTCTGTCCACTCGAGGGCTCACCACAGAGATCAATGCTGCCGAGCTGCTCATTCTCAAACTCTCACCACATTTCAACGAAGCAATATCAATCTCGCCCTTTTCTTCAATGGTGAAAGTTGTCCGAGCGCACGGAGAGTTAGGGTGCATCATTACTTTGGAAATTTCTTGTTTCAGATCGTGGTTGATGTTCAACTCTTTTGGAGCACCCACAGTGAGAAACGTACTATATATGCTGTACGCTTTGGATAAGCATTCGTCCGAGAGCTTTTGTATGATCAGATCTCTTTCCCTGACATCGGAGCTCTCGCTCGCCAGAAATCCTTCAAGCACACCCATCTGGTCAAGCAGAGTGGATATCTCACTATATACAAACAGGTTTTCCGAGCAAAATTCTGATTCCAGATGGGCTCGGAAAAGATGAAGCATTCCTGGATCTTTAAGAACATCGTGTAGTCGTAACTTCCTAATTACCGTTTCGTCAGGGCTTATGTCGCTGGTTGCCTCTTCTCCATCTGTACTACTGGTGACTCCTTTGATCAAATGCCACCCTTTCTCACTCAAAGTGTAAAAGCTATCTCTGGTAGTCTTGAATCCAACTTTGGGTGACAGCGATGGGCTAGCTGTTATTGGGACTACAAGCTCGCTTTTCAAGAGAAGATCGCAAATCTGTCCTCCCTCATGCACATACATAACGTCGGTACAGTCCATCAACCACTGTAAAGCTGCCTTTCCGGTGAAACAGTACTCGGTCGTAAACTCCTCAAAAGGCTTCCGATAACACATTCTGACCCCTTTACTGGAAGTATAGTACTGCATCAGTGAGTCAGAGTCAGGGTTGGTGAAGAATCTATGGGCAAAGGGCGAGGCCTGTACTAACGGGTGGTTGATCTCTATGGACTCTTCCTCTGCATATATATCGCTGGAGCAAAAGCCAAAGTCGGTGCTAGATTGTCGCTTTCGGGGGATAGAAATTAGCTCAGGCTGGTCGAACGCGCTCCATACATTTGGCTTGTCTCCAATAAACTTGGTGAAAAGCAGGCTGACGAGGTGAGACGAGTACACTATAGTGTCTGTTGTTGCACTTCTCTCAAAATGAAAGAGGCGCATCGTACTGAGGGAACTGTAAAGAATGGGTGGGTGGCTCTCCAATTTCATGCCCTGCTTCTCGCAGAAAGTTTGCAACAATGCTACTCCCTTAGGGGTAGGCTGAAGAAAAATGGCTGGTTTCATTGTGTCCTCTGTTCTATCCGCGGGAGAATGGATCAGTTTGGCGTCCATGAATTTTTGAAGTAAGTCCAGGGCCAAGTGGTGCTTAATCGTGTAAGAAAGAGTGATGCTAGTAGAGCTGAGGTTGAACTTATGATTCAGCTGGGTCATTTTTTCAACCGCTTCATCCAACGTGAAGCAAAAGGGAAAGTGTCTTTTCCATAGCCTTAGTGAGAACTTTGGAGCTTCGTCCTTGAGATCAAGTGCTAATAGAAGCATCGCATAGATATCTTGAAGATCAGATGTGTATATTTTCCCATTGGGCGTTTTGTTGAACTTTTTCGAGGTGGTTTCGTGGAGAGTCTTGGAAGTCATGCGAGATGAAAACGGCTTTCGCATCATGTTTAAGAGAAGATCTGCATGTAAGGGGATGAAACGTCGGAACAATAGATATGCATGCACGGTGCTGCAGTGAGTATGTAGCAGATCGATACTGGTGTTCGGATGCGAAGTGTCACACTTATTTAGGCTTGATTAGAGGAATTTCTATTCTGTGTGGTCACGTTAGGTAATGAGAGGGACGTGGCCATGCATTATTTGATTTTCCGAGTGGCTGTAATATCACTCCTAAGCTTACATAGCCTCGTTGCAGTGACGAGCTGATCGCCAATTCGGCCTTTAGTTGATTGCGAGCTCTCCACTTTTTTGTATTTGATAAGACAAATCCTTGCAAGTGAATATACCCTCTCTATTTCCTGGTTGAGAATCCTTTGCTCTCTGTGACTTATGACGAAATAAAAATCACCAGGAAGCGTATGATCTTATCTCAGCTCTTCTAAGAACAAGTTATCCCAGCCTGAAGGTTATTCGCTCTATGTGATAAAGTGTGACCATGGTCATCTTTATGAGAAACGGTTGTCTAAACCGACAACCTATCTTTAGCTCTTTATCACTGTAAGTAAGCCCAGATGCATACGCGCTGGAGTGAGCTCAAGGAACTTCCCCGAGGTTTGCGAATTAAGCCGACTCTTTATCGGCATTAAAGACCTAAATTCGACCAGTCCTTTCGCACCAGTCCCGCTTCTTCTCAATCATATTGAGAAACCTCTTCTATCGAAACCTTGAACCAGCTGAGTAGTGACAAAAACATCTTCTTGACTTGACTCATGAGACTTTTGTTTCCCTCAAGGGTTTCAGGTACACAGCCTGGCGATTGGAGTCTAGATCAAGTTTTCATCGTTGATTCGCAGTTTATAGTAAGTACTCTCATAATACCAGACTGCGTTAAAATCACGAACGAGCTTCTTTGACAGCTATCGGTGATAACACATGGCGGGCAACACTGGTTTATTGCTGCTTTGAGGTCATTCCACTTTGTTCAGGCGAAGCTAAACCATTTAGGTTCTACAACAGCCTGTGATCAGAAAGAAAATATCACAAATAATTATGCTTTTTGATCGTGCATTCAAAAGCATTATTTTATTGCCGACGCCGAGCTATGCTGCAGTCAGTGCATTTGTTAGAAACGCAGATCTCATGCATGAGCGTACATCACTGTTCACGGTATTTTACTCCTCTGCAGCCGATATGGTAGCAGTCATATGTCCCACGCTATGTTGAGTTCGACCAGTGGAATTAATTTCCATAACGGTCTGCATCGGTCTGAGAATGTTTCGAGCTTTCTCCCAAGTTCTTAAATCCCAATGTGAGCGTTGCGTTGATCACTGTCACAGGAGTCTAGTCCCAAGATCTACCGAAAAAACCCTGGATGAAGATGATCCGAAGAAGGCTCATTTCAGGACCCGATCGTCAAAGGATGTCCCGGCATAAATTAAGTATCTCCGCATGCCTCGCATGGAGATGCATAGTGAAGAATCAAATAACAATCCCCCTCTCAGCAATGAAATAAGTAATGGCAACAAAATCTGTCTTTTTTTCCCCCACATACAATGTCATTAAAATCAGAACTTTTCTTGAAAAGTTCTCTCTTCTTCATTCTAGCTTAAAAAAACTCCCTCTTCGGAGTCCGTTGCGGGGTCTGCAGGAGAGAAAACAAGCTAAACAAGAGCCATTCCCGGGATTTTAAAAGTCCCCCACCGAAAAAGAGGTATCCCCCACTGCCCCCCACCAAATTCGGCATTTTGCCAAGTAAAGCCCCTCGTTCAATGGCAAAAAAACGGCTTCTCCACCAATTATGCACGATCCAACATCACCTCATATTGTTACTTGCTAAACGGCATAACCGGTTAAAAAACGCCGGGTTTATCCTAACACCATCGTAACCATCAATATAAAAAGAAGTTTTACGCTACGTAAATCTCCCGCTAATCATGTCTCAAAAGCACTGGAACTACAAATGCGACCTTGTCACCGAGAGTCTTAGAGCTCTTTGTCATGCTGACCCTGAATTGAGGTTCATAGAGTCCGAGAAAGTTGTCATCTCTGCCACCGAGAACTCGGACAAGGTGACTCTTATCTCCGGTGGAGGTTCTGGACACGAACCCCTTCACGCTGGGTTCGTGGGAAGCAACCTCCTTGATGCTGCTGTTGCTGGTCATGTTTTCGCTTCGCCCTCCGTTAAGCAGATTCTCTCTGGAATCAAGGCTAAGCCTTCTAACAAGGGTACCCTTATCATTTGCAAGAATTATACCGGCGATATCTTGCATTTTGGTCTTGCCGCTGAGCGTGCCAAGGCTGAGGGACTTTCTGTTGAACTGCTAGCCGTCCAAGACGATGTTTCTGTGGGAAGAACCAAGAACGGGTTTGTAGGACGGAGAGGTCTGGCTGGTACTGCCCTTGTGCACAAGATTTGTGGTTCAAAGGCTGGCTTGGAAAAGGCTTCTCTAAAGGACGTTTACCAAACTGGTGAGGCTGTCAATGCCAACCTTGTCACTGTGGGAGCTTCCCTCGATCACTGTTCCATGCCCACAAGAAACACCAGCGAGGAAGATGAAGAGTTTGAGGGTATGAAGGAAGATGAGATTGAGATCGGAATGGGAATCCACAACGAGCCGGGAACCAAAAAAGTTTCCCCGATCCCACTCATTGACGATCTTGTTGAAGAGCTTTTGGCATATCTGTTGTCTACTGAAGACAAAGAACGCCATTACGTTGACTTTGACAAGCAAGACGAGGTTGTTCTGTTGATCAACAACCTGGGTGGCACTTCCAAACTGGAGCTGACCGCTATTGAGTCTATTGTCTATGGAAAGTTGGCTGAACTTTACTCTATCAAACCGGTGAGAGTTTACATTGGTGACTTTACGACTTCGCTCAACATGCCTGGTTTTAGCATCACTCTTTTGAACGCTACCAAAGCGGGTGGTAAAAAGATTCTCGAGTACTTGGATGCTCCCACAACGTCTCTTTCGTGGTGCTCAAAGGTGAACACAAAGCAATGGGAGTCTAGAGACGAGATCCTTGTTGAAGCTCCTGCGTTCCATGAGGACGATTCCAAGTCTGATGTCAAAGTTGACCCCAAGCGGTTCGAGGCTATTCTAAGGTCAGGTATCGAGTGCCTCTTGAAGAAGGAGCCTAAAATCACTCTGTACGATCAAGTGGCTGGAGACGGTGACTGCGGAGAAACTTTGGCTGGAGGAGCTAACGCCATTATCAAGGCTATCGAAGACGGCAAGCTCGATTTGTCGGACGGTGTCAAGTCCTTTGTGCAGATCACCGATATCGTGGAAACCGAGATGGGTGGAACTTCTGGTGGTTTGTATAGTATCTTCCTTTCTGCGATTGGAAAGTCTTTGAAACACAAAGAAGACAAGGAGGGATCTTACGAGCTCTCCATTGACGCTATGGCCCCGGCCCTCCACTCTGCCATGGAGTCCTTGTTCAAGTACACACGTGCGAGAGCTGGAGGCAGAACTCTCATCGACGCGCTGCAGCCATTTGTAGAGGAGCTTTCAAAGTCCAAGGATCTTAATAAGGCCAACAAGGCTGCAAACGACGGAGCCGAGCACACTAGAAAGCTCGAGGCAAAGTTTGGAAGAGCCTCCTACGTTTCCTCCGACGAGTTCAAGCAGTTTGATAAGGAGGGTGGACTCCCAGACCCAGGTGCTATCGGACTTGCTGCTTTGATCGACGGGTTTGTCAAGGCTTACAATGGTTAGTTTATGTACTAATTGAGCCTCGCTCTATTTGCGACGAAGCGTAAGCTGAGAAGCTGTAATTCATTCCGCAGAAAATGCATATGTAAGGATGTAAATGTGACGCAAATTTTGTCCCCCATCCAAACCTTGTCGCCTCAAATAGTTTCCACAACCCAATCTCACAACATTCCTCTTTGTTACTATATCCTTTGTAGCCATCCTATGATCTACGTCATTCCATTCAATCACGCAATCATTGAAACTTTCTCGACAGCTGCATGCTATACACGCAAACGATAGCCTACTCGATAATGTACGTCAGGCTGTAACCTCTACTTTGCATAATGGTGACCTTTCATTCTTGCGAAACAGAGAATCATTTGATTCAGCTGTCGATACTAAACTTGGTGACTACTTTTGCCTGTCCCTTTTGTTTTCTACTACTTTGCCTGTCCTTTTTCTTTTCTTTTAATTTTTTTTTTTCTCAAGGCATCTTATGCTTGTTCCACCTCCTTCAAGCACTGCTCCTACAGATGGCCCTTCTGCTTTTGCTGCTAGTGAACGGAGACGGTAACTAACTTGTGAGGGAAAGAGAAGACAGCGTGAGAGGCGTCCACGGTTGGTCGTCACGGCAGAACAAACAGACCCTGTCGAACAGACACGTCAATAATGGTAAGACTGCTTAAGAAACGCAAATCGTCCACTTCTCATAATCAGGAAACTGCTGTCTCTCACAATCTTCCCCTTCGAGCCGGTCTGACCTTCCTACCTTACAAAGACGTCTGTAGTCCCTACATTGGCTTATTCTTTGCTCCATTTTCCCAATCGTCGTCATCTCCTTCGTCTTCCACCTCCAAGTCTTCATCCTCGCAAACCTCCCATTCTCCTGATCAGTACTTCTCTTCCCATCGATTGTTAGCTCTCGCATCATTCTTCTGACTGTCTTTGGAAGACACTCTGCCCTCCTAACCGTGCAACGTTTGTAATTTCATCCCCATATGGTTATTTTGAGATCTGGACGCTGTAAGAGGTGCACCCATGAAAAAGGAAGGAGCAACCTCAGCTGATGGATTCTCTTTTTCATCGGTGACATTGGTCCGTGGATTGTCAACGAGAGAAATATCAATGGTTGACCATACCCACGGACGTCACCATGTCAGTCATAATCATGGATTCTGATAAACATATATTTATGCCGCTCTTAAAGAAAGATATTTTGATACTCTTGAAACTAGCTCTTTGTGATTCAGCCCAGAGTGCTCATTAAGGTTTACCCTGAAAACCGTTTACCCTGCACAAGCATGCATATTTTGCATAGCATTGCAGCAACCTGCATACATCGACAACTTGTTCACCGTAAACGATGGTCCTGTAAATCGCATCACACCATTCTTTAGTTCTATCGGGCACACCATCACGCGACTTTCAAAAGCAATAGTCCACCACGAGGGACACTTATAAAAAAAAAGCCGCATCCCGCGCATCGTGCCCTGACCAATATACTTAACTAAAGCATCAACCGATACAACACCAATGCTTCCTAGAGTTCTAACTGTTGCAGGATCAGACTGTTCTGGTGGTGCGGGAATCGAGGCGGATATCAAGACCATCTCAGCACATGGCTGTTACGGGTTGACGTGCATAAATGCTCTCACGGTGCAGAACACGCAGGGTGTGTCTGATTTCGTAGAGACAAGCGAGAAGTATGTGCGTGAGATTCTAGAAGCCAATTTCTCAGACATCGAGATAGATGTAGTCAAGACTGGAGTGCTGACGCTGACCACCGCTAAACTTTTGCCAGAGATATTGGACAAGTATCACAAGGGAAAGCCGCTGGTTATGGATCCTGTGCTTGTGTCAACGTCTGGCCACTCTCTATGCAAGCTGGAAGTACTTGATGTGTGCAAAGAGAAACTTTTTCCGAAAACCACGCTTTTGACCCCAAACTTTGTAGAGGCTCAGGCCATTATGGAATCTGTTGGCCAGCCCTGTAACGACGAGAACGTCACCCCTCAGCTTTTAGAGTCGATGGCCAAAACGATCCATGAGAAAACAGGATGTTGTTCTGTTTTGATAAAGGGAGGCCACGTTCCATGGGATGAAGAGGGCAATCTGGCAAGCAAATCTGGTAAACCCGCTTGCAGCGTGATTGACGTTCTTTATATGGGCAATTTGGGAAAGAGTGTTGTCTTTAAAAGCGAATTCTCTCCTTCAAAAAACACACACGGAACAGGGTGCACACTCGCTTCCGCTGTATCATCTAACCTTGCCAGAGGTTTAGGAATCTCGGAAGCCGTAGCCGCGGGAATCAAGTACATCGGTGAGGCTATCAGAAACGCAGACACAACTATAGGCAAGGGTTCGATCGGACCTTTGAACCACATCTATCATATAGCTCCGCCACTCAACACGGAGATGGTGGGCGAAGGCCGTCTGTTCGTAGAGGGACACTTTTTAGACTACCTTCTCAACCATCCACTGATTTCGCCCAGCTGGGAAAGGTATGTTCATCACCCGTTCGTGAAAGCTGTTGCCGAAAAGACCCTTGCTTTCGACAAGTTTATGTTTTTCATCAAGCAGGACTACGCCTATCTGATCAACTATGCTAGGGTACACTCACTGGCTGCGAGTGTCGCTCCAGACATGAAGTCTATCGAGACGGAAGCTGCAATTTTGGGCAAGATCGCTATGGAATTGGAAAGACACAAGGGCATCCTCCTAAAGAACGGAGTCACAAACTTGGAAGATATCAGAATGGGAGAAGCTTGTTCTCAGTACAATGACTACTTGATGAATGTGGCGAAAACTGGAGACTGGTTCGATATCAATATCGCTCTCGCTCCATGCTTGTATGGCTACCGTGCTGCCGCTCAATGGGCTAAGCAGTTTTGCAAGGAGGAAAAGGGCGATATGTACGAAACCTGGATTGCAGACTACCTCAGTGAATGGTACGGAGAGTCTTGCGCAGATGGTAGGAAGATGCTTGAGAATCTGGCTGTGGGTGTCTCTCCTGCAAAGGTTGCCAAGCTTGTCAAGATTTTTGCTGACGTGAGTGAGCTTGAGGTGAACTTTTGGACCGCGGCTCTCAACTATGAGTAGTAGTGACTGTCGACGAGAAGTGTGAATGTAGTATGTGACTAGACGTGCAGAATACTTCGAAAATAAGAAAATATGAAGAAGCTTTCATTTTGTACTAAATAAAAAAGTGAAGCGAGATTTGATTGCGACGAAGGGTAGGCTGAGAAGCTACAATTCATTCGGCAGCAAAAAGCATATGTAAGGATGCATTTGTGACGCAAATTGTGTCCCGCTGATTTCGATTGTGTCCCTCATCCAAACACCTTGGCGCCTTGAATGTTTCCATAACTCAATCTCACAACATTTCTCTTTGTTACTATATCCTTTGTAGCCATCCTATGATCTACGCCATGCCATTCAATCACGCAATCATTTATACTTTCTCGACAGCTGCATGCTATTCACGCCAACGATAGCCTACACGATAATATACGTCAGGGTGTAACCTCTACTTCGCGTAAGGGTGACCTTCTTGCAGAACGCGAAATGATTCACCTCAACTGTTGACACTAAACTTCGTGACTACTTTTCCCTGTCCTTTTCCTTGTCTTGTATTTTTCTTTTCTCATAGCATCTTTTGCTTGTTCCACCTCCTTCAACTACCGCTCCTAGACCTGACCCTTTTGCTTCTGCTGCTACTGAGCGGAGTCGTCAACTCGCTCGCGAGAAAAAGAGAAGACAGCGTGAGAGACGTACACAGCTGATCGTCAAGACTGAACAAACACACCCTGTCTAATGGAGATATCAACTCACTCGCGATAGAATGAGACTGTGTGAGGGACGTAAATCGTCTACTTCTCATCATCAGGTAGCTGCAGCGCGCCACAATCTTCTTCCCCCACCTACCTCACGAAGACGTCTACAGTCCCTCAGTTGAATCATCCTCTTCTTCATTTTCCCAATCGTCATTGTCTCTTAAGTTCTAAGTCTTCCACCTCCACTTTTCCTCCTCGCAAACCGCCTCTTCTCCTGATAAATACTTCTCTCACCATCAATTGTGAGGTCTGGAATCATTCTT